>JAUKNK010000130.1:0-120000 GCA_030765055.1 Mantis religiosa | reverse complement strand
TACAATTCTGCAAGCAGCATCTGTCCATATCAATTCTATTGCATACAGAGCGAGATGTTAGGGGAAAAGCCTTAAGGTTGTATGGTTATATTTTGACAACATTTGATCAATAAAAAAGCTTTTTCTAAATCGGTATGTTGGCTAGAATTAAATCGTACAGTTCTGTTTTAGAATAAACAATGGGAATAATGGGATATTGTAATTTTGTAGCCAAGAAACCAATAAAGCATGTCTTCTCAAAGAACTTGATGTTTTTAGTAGTAGTAGGGTTTATGTTGGAGGCTTATCTACTTGTGTACTATGGTAAAAGGCATTTTCTATTATTAACACCGAATTATGGAGTAAATGTTTTATCTATATTGTGCGTAACCATTTAACATAATTTCTCAGTATTCATTTCTTTATAAAAATCTCCAGTTTTCTGTTGTGATTTATAAATAAGAGGGAGTGGGGTATGAATCAATTCCGCCTGCACGGACATTTATAAGTCGTTCCCCTTTTGATACCGGTGCCGTATAATCTGTGCAGCTTATCATGGGAGCATGTGACAGGAGCTGTGTGACTACTATGGATGTAGGTCTCCTCTTCGTTAAGTATTGGGCACCCCCCTGCTTTGTATTTCCGAAGACTAGTGAGGTAATTCTCAGGCCGAGAGCGTATTTCGTTTCTATCAATTAGCCCATGCCTTTTGCATCTTGTCTTTCTGCATTTAAAGCTTAATTTCTGTATTATTAGGCGAAGGCTGGTAGATCCACCTTGGAAATTGATTGTACTGGTACTTTCTTACTGTCGGTGCGGTATTGTCTTGGGCGTAGAACTCATGTACTATGCGTCGAATTACACAGTTGTCAAAATTGTCAATTTCTGTTACTCTTTTGTTTCCAGGAGTTCCAAAATCTGTTCCTTTATCTTCGTGTCTTTGCTTTTCTTAGAAAGTTCTGCGAACAGAACGATGGGAAACACCAGTGGCGGCCACAACACCTTCTTGGAATTTATCCTGGAAGCCAGCAGCGATCCTTATGCATTATCTGTTTCTTAAGGTATTCATATGTAGTGCGATCCACATAAACCTGAACCACTTCAATAGGCCATAACCTTTGAACGAATAATATGACACATGTGCAACTTTGGGAGAATATAATACACAATTGGAAGATTACATTACACTATTTACATCTCAGAGAAAACGTTGGAAATATCCTCCATCAGTATCTATACATGTTTGCACCCGTCTCACCATATTCTCTGAAGTATTGCGGAGAGTATCCTTGCCAATGTTATTTATTTCGGTTCGAATGGATTCCTTGAGAACATCAATTGCAGTGGCCTATTCTTGTACACTCTACTTTAGGCACCCCCACAAGAAAAGTTCGGTTAGGTTAGGTCAGAGGATCTGGGGGTCACAGACCTTTTGAAATTATTCGATTATTAAAGAAGCTGATTACAAGTTCCATGGTGTCATTAGATGTATGACACGTTGCTCCATCGTGCTGGAAATAACCTTTCCTCAATTCTATATCACCAGCGGCTCCACAAATTTCTTGAAGATACCCTTATAAACTTCAGTGTCTACAGTCGTATCAAAGAAAATTATCAACAATTGTCAGTGTTGTCAATTCTCCCAGAGCCACTGAGATCATTAAAACAAATTTCTACATTCTACGAGGTTTCAAAGGGAAATTGTGGGCTATTGAAATGGTTCAGCTTTATATGGATTGCACTGTACATTACCAATCACCTCACAAGTTTGGCTATAAAGAGTCGTTCCTTTAAACTTTGAAATTACAGGAGGCATTATCACAATATCAAGACAACAAATACAAAGCAACACAATACGTGTATCACTGTCACAGTATTTTGTAGCCAACTGTACTCGGGCAGACGATTCACACGGCATAATACATCGAGTAACAATGAAGATAAGTTCGCTGAGTATAGGAGTTGGAAGGAGACAAGAGAAAGAAGGTCAGATCTGGGCCCACCGAAGGTTCTTTGGGAAATGTCAGTCTTCTATAACCATTGCGCGACTTAGAGTAGCTACCGTCAGCATGAGTATTTGATTGCGTGATTTTGTTATTTATTTCAGTTTGGAGGTCAGTGGTTCAAGCCGAGATCAGTACTCCGGTGTGGGAGCTTCAATAAGTTTGGTGCTCCATGCTTTCAGTTCTAAACAACTGTGGGCAGTACTGGCAATCTAGTGCTTTTAGCTCTTTATGTATAGCCAGATTTATACAATTAGTGCAATGGAAAAAAAATCTGACGCATCTTTTAAAAAAATAATTAGCGCCTAATTTGATGCTTTATAGAACTAGAGATATTAAACACATAATTTCAATTGCTATGGTAAGCAAGTGAAAACAATGGCTAATCTGCTTTTAGAGCAGCAGTTAAACGTCGTTTCCCACACACCTTGATTATAAAACTGATAAAAATGGCTTAATTTGATAAGCCTGGCCAGGTTTCTAGCTAAGAGAAAAGTGCATTACTGACATTTAGGTGACTATGGTCGCTTGGTGAGGTGGAGTCAAAAATGAATGAATATCTGGTGTTTAAGGCCCACTTTTACTACCTACGGCGCCACAGGTGGTGACACTGGTAATACATGAAATGAAAATGGAGCACCTGTGAAATGTGATGGTGGGGAACCGGAGATCCCAGAGAAAAACTGTCCCAGCATCATATTGTCCACCACAAATCTCACATGCCATCACCGGGGATCGAACCCCCGGCGAGATCCAAGCGGTCTAACCGCTCGGCCATGGCACGGCCCCTAATATGGAGCCAGCCAAACGAGCTCGGGCTCGCCTAGGTTGTTCGTCAGAGGTAAGGGGTTTCGCAGATGAATTAAACGATTTGGCCGCTCATCAAAGGTCCAGTAACGCTAAAATTACAGCAGTGGTTGAAGCTTAAAACTACTTTTGAAGCTCCAAGTTTGAGAGAACGCTGTTGTATGGCTGGGCTTTTGTTTTCTATGTACAAGGACGAATCCAGTTATATTTCTCTTAAGCTTGCTCTACAGGAAGATCAAAGTGTGAATAGAAATTTGAATGCATAAGTCAGTGCTCCACAGTGTTTCCAATTTAAGATTTCTGGATTCCAGTTGGATGTTTCGAATTCCAAGGTTGAGAATCACTTTCACCCGCATCTCTATCTCGTATTTGATTACGAGGCAAAATTTTCTCGTGATATTCAACAATTGCGTCATGCATGTATTCAATTTCTTCTAGCCCACCTCGGTAGCGTAGATGGTAGCATGTCTGCCTCATGTTCAAGAGGTCCCGAGTTCGAATCTCGGCCAGGGTGAGTTACCTGGATGAGGTTTTTTCCAGGGTTTTCCCTTATCCTTACAGACGAATGTCGGGTAACTCTAAGCTCCATGGACCCTGGACACATTTGAGCATCATTTCATCCATTTCATTCACCGTCCGATATGCCTTAACGTTGGAGAACGTAAAATTAAAAAAAATCTTCTATGTCTTATAAAACAACTACGGTAAAGTATATTGAGAAATTTAAAGTTTTAAGATATATCACTTGTATTTCCAAGAAAGTGTTTGAAACAAGTAAAGCACCGTGCTATCAAATTTGCAGTGCCACAGTATCATACATTAACAGCTGTAGAGGTCACTGTTGTGATATAGAAACTCTTTGACTCAGGAGGCATTGAGGTCTTTGGCAAGTAAAGATGTCTCTGATAAAGTTTTTCAAACTCTTTGGCTTGAGAAACTTCCCAATTCATTAAAAAGCATCCTGGTAGTAAGTGAGGAATGTCTTGACAGAGTTGCCGTCATGGCAGATAAAATGTTAGAAATGAATCCTCGCAGTGTAGCGTTTAGTGTTAGCGAAGAGTCTGCGAAGGGTACATCAGTTAATGAGTTAGTTGCAAAAATATCTCAGCTGGAGCAACAAATAGCAACATTGTCGACAGGGAGATGCTGCAGCAGAGGCAGAAGCCCATACCGCAGATTTCCAAGCAGAGGGCGCAGTTCGAGTCGCAGTCGATCCTAATGGTAAGTTCTGCTACCACCACTTTAAAATTGGAAAGAAATGCATGCCTGAAAAATGCAAGCAGCCCTTTCAGTGGAATGTATAGGAAAACTCCAATCGGTAGTAAATGTAGTGGCAAGTTCTGCTGCCGAGAATCAGGACAGGAGCAGCAAACAGCACTTATTCCTACGATATAAAAAGTCCGGTTCTTGGTTTCTTGTCGACAGTGGTGCAGATGTTTCGATTATTCCAGCTTCGAAAGGTGATAAACTGGACTACAGTTTTAAATTATATGCTGCGAATGAAACCTCAATTTCAACTGGAGGCGTGAAATGTTTGAACCTTGACCTTGGCTTACGTCCAATATTTAGATGACCATTCATTGTTACTGATGTAAAGAAAGCAATACTAGGAGCTGATTTTCTAAATGAATTCAATTTATTGGTCGATACCGAGAAAAGAAGATTGGTTGATGGTATTACCAACATGAGTACTTCAGGTGAAGTAATGACTGTATGTATCAAACATTGATTCGTTGAGGACTGTCTTTAGAAGCATTAATTTTTAAGAGTTGTTTCAGCATTATCCTGACATTACAAAGCCAACTTTAGTACCTAGTGAAGTCTACTATAAAATCAAGCATTATATTTTGACGAAGGAACCGCCAGTCTATTCAAGACCGAGGCAATTAGATCCACAACGACTGTCTTAGGCCAAACAGGAATTCCAGTTCATGTTAGACAACATCATTCAATCATCAAAGTCAGAATGGGTAAATCCACTTCATATGGTCACGAAAAAGGATGGTTGCTTACGACCATGTGGAGATTACAGGCGTTTAAATGACAGGATTGTTCCAGACAGATACCCTATTCTTAGGATAGATGATTTTCAACACATTCTAGGAGATGGAAAATTATTTTCCAATATCGACTTATTTAAGGCATTCTTCCAGATTCCAGTGTCGGTAGAAAACAAACCTAAAACTGCTATAATTACCACATTTGGGCTGTTTGAATTCAATGTCATGAGTTTCGGATTACGCAATGCCCCATCAACTTTCCAGGTCTGGAATTGTATTCCCGTATCTTCACAATATTATGGTAGCATGAAAGTCCGAGGAAGAACGTTATGAACCTCTGAAACTTGTATTCGGCAGACTAACTAAATTTGCTTTAAGAATAAATGTTGCGAAGTCTGTAATTGGTGTTCAGGAACTTGCATTTTTGGGTTACCTCATCACACCTCAAGGTTCTTAGCCAATTCCAGAGGAAGTTAAGTCTATAACAGATTTTAAACTACCGGAAACAGTTCGTCAACCTCATACTTTTTGGGTGTTATAAATTTCTACCTCAAGTACATAAAGAATGCAGCAGAGGTGCAAGTAATTCTCCATGATTGCCTGAAAGGAACCACGAAGAATGATCGAACGAAGATCGATTGGACAGAGGAGGCTAGAATCCAGTTTGAAGAATGCTTGAGAGGTCTCGCAGACGCAGCCTTACTTACTCTTCCTAGTACCAACTCTAAACTTGGACTGTTCACAGATACGTCGCATCAAGTAATCGATCCAATACTCAACCAGAAAGAAGGAATGGTATAGAAACCCACCGCCTTTTATTTTTGAAAGCTAAGTCAAGTAGAGAGATCCTACAGCACATATGATAAAGAGCTATATTGTCTATATACCTGGCTGTGAAAAAGTTCAAACATCTTTTAGAAGCAAGACCTTTTTACGTTTTCACGGATCATAAGCCATTGATCTATGCATTCAAACAGAAGAACGAGAAGGCTTCTCCTCAACAGTTTCGCCATCTTCAGTAAATATCGCAGTACCCTACAGACATTCGGCATGTTAGTGGAAAAGATAATATAATTGCTGATACGCGGTCACGACTAAATTACGGTGTATTATTTGAAGCAAAAGGTTAGAAACAGTTATGTATTTAACATTTGAAAGTAATGAGTCGGTAATTCAAACACAAATTTAAGTAATGTTTGTGTTTGAATTAACGACTCATTACTTTCAAATTTTCAAAATAAATTACAATGATTAATTATCAAGAAATAGCAAAAACACAGCAGAACGATGAAGAGCTGACTAGTCTGAACCGATCACAACACTCACTGAATTTCAAACATTTCCACTTGTCGTCCGGAGATACCCTTATTTGTGTTACTTCAACACTTAACATCCGAGCATACATACCGAAAGCATTTCGCTTTCAAGTTTTCGAGCAAATCCACAATTTAGCTCATCAAGGTTTTAAAAGTACTATCAAACAATTGACATCAAAATTTGTGTGCCCAAATATAAAAGACGATGTTCGCAAATGGACACAGTGTTGTATAGCTTGCCAGAAAAATAAGATAACGCGGCATACAAAGTCAGCAATAGGTAAACTGAAGGAACCTGATGAGAGATTCAGTATAGTTATTGTGCATATCATAGGTCCACTTGCACCATCTGAAGGATATATATTGTTTAACTTGCATCAACAGATTCAGTGGTTGGATGGAAGTTATACCAATGGCAAATAGTACCGCCGAAACAGTCGCAAGATTATTTTATGCAAACTGGATAGCTCGATTTAGTGTACATGCTACTATTATTACAGACCAAGGCAAACAATTTGAATCAGAATTGTTCAAAAGTACAGCATACCATCGCATATCACCCACAATCTAATGGCAAAATATAGCGAATGCATAGAACTCTAAAAGCGGCAATCAGAGCTCATAACACCATAAAGTGGACAGAATCTCTTCCTCCAGTCCTCCTTGGTTTAAGAGCTGCACTGAGAGAAGGTACTCAGTGTTCAGCAGCAGAAATGATATACGGAGGTACAATCCGCTTGCCTGGTGAATTATTTCAAAAGAATACTTCAAGTGCCAATGCAGTTACCTTTGTTGCTGATCTACGACGACACGTGGATCAACTGAGACCTAACATACCCCGCAACAACAATAAAATAATGTGTTCATTCATAAAGATCTCTTCAGTTGCTCTCATGTGTTCATAAGGATGACAGAGTGAATAGATCACTCGAACCTCCTTACGATGGACCATTCGCCGTTGTTAAATGTCAAGATAAGTTTTTCAGTATAAGAGTCAAGGGCAGAGAAGTTAACATCTCCATCGATAGGTTAAAACCTGCATTTATTTTGTATCCAGACAATGACTCTTTCCATCAGCTTCCAACAGTAAAAGAGAATGACCAGCCTGCTAGTTCTACCCAAGAGACGAGAACAAGGAGAGGCCTAGTGGTGCGTTTTCCTACGCGGTATCTGAACTAGGCAAGTTAGTGTGAGAAGTGTGCATATTACAATTATTGTTTATTTGGAGTGTCACATTTGACAGTGTCCCCAGAGTTAATATCGTAACTTCGTTACTGGCAGGGGACAAGCTGTAGCAGGCACTGTTGTCATATAGAAACTCTTTGGACTAATTAGTGATATCAGGAGGCAGTGTAAAATGCAGATAGTAAAAAATGAACAACTGAAAAAAGATGAAGATATATCTTGTAAACATATTGTCACCCAATTATCGGGAAGCACAACAAACGACAGCTGAGTAAGGGATCGTAGGCCGCGCCACGCCCACCTCATTAGTCTCTGTCACTAACTGAGGGGGATGATTAGGGAAATGTCATTTGTCGTTGGCCGCCTCTTTTTCCACTCCCACTGCCATCTGGAACTTTTGTGTGGATTCACGGAAACCAGAGACTTCTAGAAGACTGTGATATTCCTATAAAAAGGGCTGCAGTGAGTGAATTCAGTCAGTCAGTCAGTCAGTGCTTGACGTGCTAGTGTACGACGAGAAGACTGTGTGAGTGCATCGGAGGATTGTATGTAATTACGAGTGCAAGTGAAATTGTAACGGACGAACTGATGAATCGTAATTGTGTGCAATACGTAATTCTGTGTAATTGGCAAGAGTTTAACTGTAAGTCGGTGGAAATAAAGAACATTTTGGAGAGGTGCAATTGGACTTGTCATGTCACGAACCTACAAAGTCACACTGGTGTCAGGAAGCGGGACGACAACATCACCGAACATTACAGCCATGGACGCGGCATTGGAAAAGATTTTGGAGAAGCTGACAGAAATGAAGGCGGCCAACGACAACCTTACCGCCGAATTGAAGGAAATGAAGACGGCAAATGAAAACTTCGCTGAAAAAACAGAAGCGGCAAATAACAACCTGGCCGCAGAGTTGAAACAAATGAAGACGGTAAACAACAACTTGGCCACGACAATCACCGAAAAGATGGCCGAACTGACCACGGAAATGAAGGTGGCGAACGAGGCTCTCGCCGCCAAATTTGAAGAACAGTTGGCCCGCGTGAGGGATGACGTGACGGAGCTGGGCAAGCGGATGGGCCAAGTGGAGAGCGCGTCGAGGACCTGGCGAGCCGCGTTAACGACCTGGAAGGGAAGGCCGACTGCAGCGTCAAGTCCCTGAACACCATGGTGGAGGACGTCGTCTGCAGGAAGCTGAAGGATTTGAAGGCCGACGCACCGGGACGCGACACAACATCGGCACGCGTCAAACCTCCGAAATATGACGGCGCGTTAACATTTGAGGTCTTCCGCCGCCAGTTCGACACAGTGGCCAAGTACAACAGATGGTCAACGGAGGAGGAGGCCACACAGTTAATACCCAGCCTCCAGGGACGGGCCGCGGAAGTCCTAAACGCGATGCAGACAACGGCGGCGCCCAAGGACATCTGGGAGACCCTGGCGAATCATTTCGGGAACCACCGCCTAGCCGCAGCATACCGCAGCCAGCTAAAGGCAAGGTCACAGCAGCCGGGGGAGACGCTGCAGGAGTCCGCCATGTCGATTGAGCAGCTGGCTAGCAAGGCCTTGGTTGACCTGCCACTGGAGTTCGTATCCCGGGAAGCCGCCTACAACTTTGTTGATGGGGTACGGGAAACGGAGATTCGTCAGCACCTGATGCTCGGCGATTATAAAACCATCCAAAAGGTGCTGACAGCGGCATTAAGGATGGAGGCAGCCAAGGTAACAGCTATCCCGACGTCGAGAACGAGGAGTGTCCGCTACACCGGAGACAGAAGAACCAGCCGAGGGACGCCGGCGAACACCTAGTGGCCCGTATTGGGGGTGTGGACAGCCCGGACACCTGCTGAGAGACTGTCCACACCAGGAAGGGCAGCGGGAAGAACGAGTAAGGCCCGGCGTGGAGAGGGGCACGTCGGCGCCATTACCACCATCCCCTCGAGTGACACTGCGCGCCGTCAGCCGGCGTATGGATGACAGCATCATCGCGGACGGTTGGGTGAGAGGGAAGCCGTGCCGTGTGCTGGTGGACACTGGGGCAGCCGTGACCATCATCAGACCTGACGTGGCGAACGGTTTGCCGACGAGGAAGCCAAGCCGACCATAAGAGCTTGCCACGGCATCGGGCGACACCTTGCCTGTGGAGAAAGAGGCCCTGCTGGAGCTGACCTTGTGGCGGAATGCCGTGCGTCTGTGGGTGTTCGTCCCGAAGGTGGCTGAGGAGGTGATTCTGGGATTGGATGCCCTCAGGAGCCACGAGGCGACGGTCGACGTCGGCAGGAAGGTAATGCGGCTCAACGGAGAAGAGGTTATACTCCGTCAACCCGAAGAGCGCCTTGGAATCTGCAGGGTCGTCTTGAACGAAGACGTGGTTGTCCCCGCGAGGAGCAAGGTGATGGTGACGGCGCGACCAGAAGGCCAGACAGCAGGTTGGGTCCAGAGGCTGCAGGAGTAAGACTTCCCCTCGGAACATCGTAGAGGGAAGAGCCACGGTAACGCAGACGCCATGTCCCGAAGACCCTGTCTAGAGGAGTGCGGCCAGTGCACAAGAGTGGAGGAGAAGGAGCGTGCCGCAGCAGTCCGAGTAGTCACGGCAGTGCCCGCGGATGGCTGGGATAGCGCAGGCCTGAGGAGGGAGCAGCTGGCGGACGCAGACTTGGGGCCACTCCTGAGGGAAGTGTAGGCAGGGACGAGACCAACCTGGGGGGACATCGCACCGAGGAGCGCCACCTACAAGTCGTACTGGGCCCAATGGGACTCGTTGAAGACCAGAGAGGGCGTGCTGTTCCGGGTATGGGAGTCACCCGATGGGAAGACGCAGAGAGAACAGTTGGTACTTCCCCGGAGTAAGGTCCTGGAGGTCCTGGAGGAAGTGCATGCCGGTACTTCGGGAGGACACCTGGGAGCGAACCGAACGATTGACAGACTACGGCAGCGCTACTACTGGCTGAGACTCCGAGCAGATGCTGAGAGATGGTGCCGTCAGTGTCACGTGTGCGCGGTGAGTCGCGGCCCCCAGACTAGGAGTCGGGGTCGCATGCAGCAGTACAACGTCGGAGTGCCATTCGATCGGATCGCCGTTGACATTACTGGACCGTTCCCAGCTTCCGACCGAGGCAACAGGTACTAATGGTGGTCGTGGACTACTTCACCAAGTGGCCGGAGGTGTATGCCATCCCAAACCAAGAGGCAAAGACAATCACAGACTGCCTCGTGGACAAGTGTTCTGTCGATTTGGGGTGCCGTTAGAGCTACACAGTGACCAGGGTACCAACTTTGTGTCCAACCTAATGAAGGAGGCACTACAAAGGCTTGTGGTGAACAAGACCCGCACGGCTCCTCTACATCCCCAGTCGGATGGTATGGTCGAAAGGTACATCAAGACCTTAGAGGAACACCTGAGGAAGGTCGTGGCCAGCCATCAGCGAGACTGGGACGTCAAGGTGCCACTGTTCTTGCTGGCCTACCGTTCGTCTACACACGACACAACTGGGATAACACCAGCCAGCTTTATGTTCGGCCGAGAGTTACGCCTCCCTTGTGACCTGGCTTTTGGAAGCCCTCCGGAAGCGAAACAGCCAGCGACCGAGTATGTGAAGAACTTGGTGGACCATCTCCACGACATGCACGAGATGGCTCGCCAGAACATCCAGAAGGCGAGCGACCGCATGAAGACCAGGTATGACAGGCAAGCCAACAGCCAAGGGTTCCAGCAAGGTGACCTTGTCTGGTTGTACCGTCCTACCCGGACCAAGGTACGCTGCCCGAAGCTCCAGCAGCCAAGGCAAGGACCGTACCGGGTGGTGAAGAGGATTAACGACGTGGTCTACCGCATCCAGAAGGTTCCCCGAGGGAAGATGTTGGTGGTACACCTGGATCGTCTAGCCCGCTACAATGGTGCTGTTCGGGACGACCAGCTTTGAGGAGGGAGCAGTGTCACCCAATTATCGGGAAGCACAACTAACGACAGCTGAGTAAGGGATCGTAGGCCACGGCACGCCCACCTCATTAGTCTCTGTCACTAACTGAGGGGGATGATTAGGGAAATGTTATTTGTCGTTGGCCGCCTCTTTTCCCACTCCCACTGCCATCTGGAACTTTCGTGTGGATTCACGGTAACCAGAGACTTCTAGAAGACTGTGATATTCCTATAAAAAGGGCTGCAGTGAGTTTACGAGTGCAAGTGAAATTGTAACGGAGGAATGGTGAATCGTAATTGTGTGCATTGCGTAATTCTGTGTAATTCGCAAGAGTTTAATTGTAAGTCGGTGGAAATAAAGAACATTTTGGACTGGTGCAATTGGACTTTTCATTTCACGAACCCACAAAGTCACAATATTTTACTATATACGTGTTATAGCTTTTAACATGTTACAAATTTCAACACCACAGAGGATATTTCAACACTAAGCAGGTAAGCTTCTTCATCACTTGCTCTCTTCTGACAATACCACTACCTCGGAACCATTTGCAGGAGTTTTAGTGGTGCTCGTGCAGTTGCACGGCTTAGTACAGGACACAGGTACAGGAGCATTGAGGCCCGAACTGGCCACGGACGACAGATATGATTACACTCATAGCTGAATGGCTTAAGCATGTGTCTTGGAATGTATATTTATATATACTTAAATTAACGCTTGGAGCAATCTTGCTTCCTCTTCCTTGGCGTTATGTGTGTTGCATATATAATTAATATGTATACAAGAGAGCGACACAGATAACTGCAAGAGTAATTTACACCACATAAGTAATAGTGAACACTGCAGTTTCCATATTATCCCTTCCACTTTGGAATGTAGATGTAAAAATTTTCGTCATCCATGTAAGCTTAATAAATAGACTGAACATGGGAACATCGCATTCTATTTTGGCAGTAAGATTTGCACTTATAAACACAGGGAAGTGCTGCAACTGTGATTGACCGAAGGGCATTATTGAGAAAATTCAAAGCATGCAGAACTACATTTCTTAAAAATTAATATCCCCGTAGGAAAATGTAGATTTGATGGTAGATTTTGACAAAGATTGCATAACATGGCATTAAAGTCAGCGCAATATATGTACATGACTTACGTAACTTCATACGATAATATTCGATGATGATGATGATGGTGTGTGTGTGTGTGTGTGTGTGTGCGTGCGTGCGTGTGTGTGTGTGTGTGTGTGTGTGTGTGTGTGTGTGTGTGTGTGTGTGTGTGTGTGTGTGTGTGTGTGTGTAAGGGCACTCAAACTACAGAGGTTATCAGCGCCCTTTGAAGAATTAATCATGGCAAAAGCCAGATAATATTCGAAATGTTTCTCTCCAGTTTTATTGATATAATTTGTTACAGTGCTTCCCGGGGCGTTTTGAATGCTTCAATCCTTAAAACTTGAAACCTCATATATTTGTTATATAACTAGTTTACCTAGTTTAAGGAAGGATTTCGGATGTGTTTCCATTTCTCATGTTGGCAACACGGAGTGTAAGTGTATTAAGTTGGTGTTTCGTGGTGTTATAGCTGTAGCATACTTTGGTGTTCTGAGAGAAGGAAGGAAAGGTGTTATTGTAAGTTACAGTTGTATTGTCCAGTGCCAGTAATAACTGGAAGTATTAAATCAAAATTAAGTTATCGGTACAACAAGGCAAGTTGCTCTCTTATAGAACATGACTGATTTATTGAAAACCCACCCAAACCTTCGTATTTAGGGCGGTAATTCAGTGGCATAACCAAAGAGCTTTCATTAATAGAAATGATAAAAAGATAACAGTAATAAGAATAATCTAATAAGAGAAAAGTTAGTTAATTCCACTTTGGAGTTATGGCCAGGTTTTAGCATATAGGTGTATGTTAAGGTTATGTACATCTACATAAATTAGCGTAAATAAAACAATGTGACGATTTTCTCTTGCGGGTTTTGTAGTCATAGTATTAATTTGTGGTCTTAATACAGTTCATATGTTGCATTCGAGAACTTCAATCTAGTTGCTATTTTTATGTGGGGGTGTCGCAAACGGCTTACGTAATCATAGCGTGAGGATGTATTTATTGTACTTTGTTAAAGTGGAGAAAGCGTTGATATTTGTGTTACCAATATCAGGATATTGATGGCAGGAATAAATGTTGCCTCTGATGACCTTGTCGCATTCATATAACACTAACATGTGCGTCGTAGCTAAACACGTGCACCTTGTCATATCATCCATATACACGTACTTATGTTCCTGCGCTGCCCGCATCACCTTCAACAGGTGCCGAGTTTGAGTCTCGGTAAGGATGAGTTTTTCCGTATACTGAAAGATAAATGTCGGGTATCTAAGCCCTGTGGGCCTTTGGTTGGGCCGCATTTCGTTTATCGTCCGATATCACTTAACGTTGGAATATCTTAATTACAAAAACAAAAAAGTTCGTGCACTTAGTTTGGCAGTTAACCCAAGAGCGGCTGCGCTGGGGCATAGAGTATCCCAATGTTGCAACTTGGCCAAAGATTCTATCAGTCTGTTACACTTGCTATTCGTTCATTGTTCTGTTGAGTGTGTGTTAATACAGTCACATCCTATTTTGCAAGTGTGAAATGAGAAGAGTGGATTTTTTGAAGGGTGATAAAATAAAGAGGAGGAACATAGTACAACATTTTCCTGGGCCAAAATGTTAGCAAGAATTCCTAGAGATGAACTCAACTTTTCATGCCATTGTCAGTTTTGACATAAACTCCTTAAAAATGTGACATGCTGCTATTTTCCATCAGAGACATTACTGAGTTCTTTTATACCTGTTTTCAGGATGTTATGTCAATATTCTATTATTCATGCGTTCCGTTTGTACCACAGTGTAACAATTTTGTTCAGATTGCATTCAAATGCAGTGTGCGTGGAAAAGTTCACAACATTGGTTGAAAAATTTAACTACATCTTAATAAAAGAAATATGCCTGAAATATAAATATCTTTACATTTTAAAGTGTACCAATATGATTAAAATATTGAGAAATGAATGTGGGGTACTATGCTTCTGTCAAGAAAGTTAGCATGCCTGCTCTTGGGTTAGAACACCAACAATGGGAAGTGTTGAAATGTTAAGTAAAACATAGGCTAAGGTAGGGGCTTTTATGAAATAGCTACTTTTGACTCTGGCATTAGATACACAAGAATGGCCAATGTCGTGTGTCATGTTCTTACAAAAAATAGGCTTTCATTCGTTCATTTGTTTGTCAGGTCGCCGCTGCGAGCGATGATCAGAGACATTGAACATGTTATATATTTATGGCAAATGTGCCATGACAAGTAACATACCTATCACCATTAGGAGACTGGTACTTTTAATTTATTTTTTTATTCTTACATTATGTATTAACATGAACATTTAAAAATCACCACCATTTCAAGCATTAACCTCACAGCATGCATTGCAGTAGGTCAATAATATTGTAAATCAACTTGCTATCACATGTTTTCAGCTCTATACATTGAAAATTGACTAATTTCCTGGTTGAATGGGATATTAAAGAATTCCTCCATATTATATGGAGAGTGAGTGTATGAAAAGGACTTTAAAACCTTTTTGAAGATTTTATGTTGATTAGGATTACCTAATAGTTTGAGGTAGCACGGAAGATTATTTTAGCAATATACAAATTGTTATGCAGTAGTACATTATAGGAATAATGATAACTGTCTGGTAGAAAATATTCCATATTTTGATTTTTTTCTGTTATTTTCCTAATGTTTGGTATTGTTATGTAGAAAGCATTAGTCTGTGTAGTCTTAGTTCGTTGATGTAGAAGGGCTGTTGTGCTACGTTCTTTGCAAGGCAGATGGTCTTATGAATAGTTGTCACTGTTTTCATCAACACTGGATTGTTTATCAAGTGATGTTTCCCACATTAATTCTATTGCATATGTCTTGATTACCAATATTTTGATTTGGAGTAGTTAGCAATATATTGATGTAACTGTGGATTTCAGAAATGCACAGTTGGCAGTAGTTTTTTTATTTATTTAACTTTTTTATAACCGTTAAAAACTGGGCACCATAAATGGTGGTTACATCACCCTAAGTAGAGAAAGGTATGGTCAGGAAAGAAAGTGAAAAGATCTCCTAGGTGTCAAATACTCCAATACCATCAGGGTCGAAGAAAACAATAGTTGAGTCAAGGATGACTGGATAGGAAAGGTAAAAGAGGGGATCTAATATATGGAGAGGAAGAAATATCAGTCCAGGTCAATAACTCACCGCGCTGCTTATTGGTGAGCAGCCCTTCCCAGTTCATCACATAGTTTTGTTTAGTTTGGTTCCTTTAAGTCTTCAGATTATAGAAGCAATTAAAGGGTCACCTTTGTACTATAACAAAATTGATATGTAGTTTGCCCTTGGCCACCGTATAGGTAGAACTTGTGTTGCCTCGCTCCTGATCAGTTCAAGGTTGTTTATATATTCACGGTTGCGCAGTGTTTTCAAGTTTTTTTGTTTGCCTGTGTGTTCATATTGACAAGTGACCTAAATTCTTATGTTCGTGTTTCATTACTACAATGTCTTCCCCTCTTCACAATATGGAAACAGATGATACTGGTCAACTAGTGCAAGATTTGCTTAACATTTGTTATGCAGCATTAGCTTCTAACCAAGTGGCTTCATCACAACATGTTTCTCTCTCATCAGACCACCAACTACAACAACCACCTCTGCAGCAAACAGTACCTGCTACCCATAAAAGTGCAACTGTAAGTGCTTGTGCTACCTCACTCGATGTTTTGGAAGAGCCAACGTTCTCTTCACACACAACTAATGATCGAAAACGCTCCCATGAAGGTCCGGAACTGATATCTACAAAACAGCCTAGTAATTCTATAGCAAATAGGGTATGTTATCAATATTCCCACGCATAACCGTTTTGAGGCTCTTGAAACAATTGAGACTGAAAAACTATCCGAGCCCAGCTCCTCTTCTACCATGCCGTCAAATGGGGAACGCATACCTTCCGTGTTCTTACACTGTACTAATCAGCAACTGATTAAAGACTTAAAATCTATCCTATCCTCTGATTTCACTACTCAGCTTCAAGGCACGGTTGTAAAAATCAATACCTCCAGTACCAGTGATTTTCGTGTACTTACTAAGCACCTAGACACTTATAAATAACAGTACCACAGTTTCCACTCACCAGATAACACCAAGTTAAGTGCTATTATATGGAATGTTTCGTATTCTTTAAGCAACGAAGAAATATTTGATGAACTGGTCAAACTTAACTATCCCGTCCTAACAAAGCAAGTAAATTGACTATACAACAAAGACAGGTATCCCATGCCATTATGTGCTGTGGAAGTAAACAAATCCGAAGCCGGTATGAAAATCTTTGATCTTACTCGCCTCTGTCATTGCATTGTGCAAGTGGAGCAATTACATACATCATGCACTCTACCTCAGTGTACTAAATGTCAACATTATGGACACACTAAGAACTATTGCAGACTTGCACCCAGATGCGTGCGCTGTGGCGGTCAACATCATTATAAAGACTGTACTGTTCCACGAACCACTGCACCTAAATGTGTTAATTGCGGAAGTGATCATCCTGCCAACTTCAAAGTATGTTCATATTTTCTCAAGATGGCGTCAAAGTCACCATCTCTTTAATCAACAGGGACTGTTGAGCAAGTCAAATAGGACTCCTTCGCAGCTGCCCACCAGGACTGCTAGCTCCCAGCCTCAACAGTCACCACCCTCCATGTCGCTGCAACACTTTCTGCCTCTACGCTCATCTCACATGGCTCCCCTGTTGTGCCACCCTCCTCTGCACGACAAGCCCATGAGGAAACGTCTAACACACCTGGCCCCAGAGACACTGTTTCTTCTTCTACAGCATCACAACAGCCTGACCCTGACTGTCTTATGAGTCTTTTTAATGCTCATAGCTCATTTCTGACTCCCTATCTTCCACGCATAGTTCCTTATATTACATCTTTTCTTGAGTACATATTGCGCAATGGCAGTCCATAATCGCTTCTTCTCTCAACTTACATTGCTAAATTGGAATGCCAATGGTTTGAGGGAGAAAAGATCCTCCTTCATGGCTTTCTTACAACACCACAATGTTGATATTGCTTGCATAAGTGAAACTCACTTGCTTACCTCTGAAACCTTCAAGATTCCAAATTATTTCATATATTGGGAGGACAGAATTGCAAATATTACCTCTGGTGTTGTTGCCATCCTTGTGAAACGTCATCTTCAACATCATTCTGTTTATCTCCCAATAGTGCCTGATCTTGAAGTTGTGGGTGTACAACTTCCTCAGCCAAATGCTTCTCCAGTTAAAATTATCGCAGTGTATAAGCGGCCAATAGTAAACATGAAGCATGGGGCTGTCATCAAACCACTCCCAATGGACATTGTCTACTCCAGGCTATGCCAGATTCTGTTCAAGTGATTGCTCCGAATGAGCCAATATTTTATTCTTACAATCATGCTGTGCAACCGGATATTTTGGTCATAGGTCTTCTTAAACAATTATTAAATTCTGCTTTGATCCCATATTAACACAGCCACTAGAGCGCCTTATCACTGGGCCTGTCAATTGGAATGCTTTCCAGTGGAATATGGATACTCTTCTACACATACCTCGCCCTTTTGCTACCCCTACAGATATTGATTTAGCTGTAGCGCATCTTTGAGACGTGATTCACACTTCTGTAAAATGTGCCATTCAGCACAGTTCTTATTGCCATGGCACCAGACCACCACAGTTACCAGATCACCTTCTCCAGATGATTCAAGCTAAACACCAAATGTGTTGTCTTTGGCAACGCTATAGCGAGCCTTGGTAACGACTACGTCTTAACCAACTCATTTGCCCGGTTAAGCATGCCTTGGGTGAGCACGTTACAGCAGCTATCAACACTTTGTCTCAACTATCTGTTCTACAGACACTTGCTCTGGAAAGTGACGAAACAGATACTCCGGGAACTGCTTTAAATGCTGCCGCTTCGAGTCAGCAATCTAATCAGCAACACCACCTTGGAAAAGTACAAAACATTAGCTGCCCACTTTGAATCTACGTTCACACCTAATACGGCATCTGATCCTGTCTTCACTGCACATGTTCAGGAGCGCCTGAGTACGTCCCGGCCTACCAGCCTACAGCTCCGTTGCCCATTAGGTGGGTTTCATCTAGCAAGGTACAATCTATTATTCAATTTCTGCCCAATAAGAAGACCCCTGGAAATGATCTTATTCCACCAGTTGTATTGAAACACTTCACAGAGAAGA
The DNA here is from genome assembly GCA_030765055.1 of Mantis religiosa. Taxonomy (NCBI): domain Eukaryota; kingdom Metazoa; phylum Arthropoda; class Insecta; order Mantodea; family Mantidae; genus Mantis; species Mantis religiosa. The sequence continues at coordinate 101,466 of JAUKNK010000130.1, read as the reverse complement.
CCATCGCCTTTCTGGCCTCTTTATACAATGCAAATTTTTCGCATTTGATATTTTCCTAAAGCCTGGAAATTTGTTGAGATCATTACATTGCAAAAGCCTAACAAACCTCCTAGTTCCCCACAGAGCTATTGACCAATTAGTCTTTTACCAACTCTGTCCAAACTTCAGGAAAGCTCATTCAAAAACGACTTCTTCGGTTTGTTTCTGAAACCTCAGTTATAGCTCCCCAACAGTTTGGTTTTAGACAGCATCATTCTAGTAATCACCAGCTCCTGAGACTTACTGAACATATTGCCCGTAGCTTTGACGCCAAAGAGCATACTGTGGCAGCATTCCTAGATTTCACTCAGGCATTGATAGAGTGTGGCACGATGGCCTCCTTTATGAACTACATGACCTAGGTCTTCCACTCTACTTACTTAGCTGGATTACTAGCTATCTTCAGGAACGCTAATTTTTTGTGCGTCTTGGTTCAACACCTTCCTCACCCTGTACTATTTTAGCGTGCTCAAGGGTAGTGTCCTTGCACCTCTTCTTTACAGTCTATATACTGCTGACATGCCTGAACTTCCTGCAACAAGTACCACATTGTTTGCTGATGATACAGCCATCTTTACCTTGCACTTCTCTATTGAAACTGCCGTTGCAACCCTACAATCTTCCCTGGACATTTTCCTGCACTGGTTATCTCGCTGGCGTATCGCACTTAATCCAAGCAAATGTGTTCTTAAGCTTTTCACCTTGCACAGGCCTGCTGCTCCGGCAAATATACTACTCTATAACACTGAAGTCTCCTGGTTACCTTCTGATTGTGCAGTCAAATATCTTGGCATCCATCTTGATCGTCGGCTGACATGGAGTACATATATCAAAAGCAAGCTAAATCAAGCCTATGCTTGTCTTCATAAGCTGTATCCCATCCTCAACCGCAAATCCTCTTTACGAGTCACATGTACGCTGCTACTATACAAGAGTATTCTACGACTGCTTCTTCTATATGCCAGTCCTGTATGGGGATGTGCTTCACCTACTCATATTCACCAACTCCAGGTGTTTCAAAACAGGATATTACGATTGTCTGTGAACACCCTATGGTACATCCAGAATGCACAGCTGCATTAATGAGTACATCTCTACGACGACAAGCAGATTCTTTGCTCACCTTCCTTATATATCAGGTGCTTTATTCTTCCAACTGGGACGTCACCTTGATCCTGCACCAAGACTGAAGGCACGCTTGCCACAGGACATTTTATTTCTATAATGTTTGTTTATTCTGTAATGTATACTTTAATTTTATTATGTATATAGCTCCACAATTTGTATAGCACCAACTGTGCTGAGCAATTGAAATAAAAAATTAAAAAAAAAAAATGTGATTACTAACAGCTGCACAGTGTAAAGGTGAGGGATAGGATGTTTGGCTTTTGTCCAGGCCGGTTCCTGTAAGCCTTCAATTAATCATTAAAGAAATTTGAGGGTCTCTTCCCCAATAAAATGTTGTTTCCGTGGTCTAGACGATGAGAAAATATCTGACGTTTTGCCCGTAGCTCCATCGGGCATCTTCAGAGATTCAGTCCTAGCTGGTCACAACTATACTAGACTCAGTCTAGTCAGGCAATGACTAGATAGCTAGGCAGCCAATGTAAATCTGATTGTGCAAAAAAATTACAAAAAAAAAATCTGATTGCACCCTAAACAGTTAAATTGATAAATGCCAGATTTTTTATTATCTACAATGTTTTTTTTAGGAAAATGTAGTAGATCTTTTATGCCGTATTTTAAACAAGATATGTGAAGTTGGTTACCAAGTGTTGTAGTTTATGTGCAGTACTTTTTTTCTTCTTCTAGTTTTCGTCCTCCAACATTAAGTCATATTGGACGATGAATGGAATGGGTGAAATGATGCTCAAATGAGTCAGGGGTCCATAGAGCTTAGAGTTACCCGACATTCGTCTTTCAGGATAAGGGAAACCCCGGAAAAAACCTTATCCAGGTAACTCACCCTGACTGAGATTCGAACTCGTGACCTCTTGAACGTGAGGCAGACATGCTACCACCATGCTACCGAGGCGGGCTATGTACAGTATTTATAATACTCTTTGAACATTCTTGAAGGTGGTAGTGTCCCATCCCCTCCCATTCTTTTTTCCAATTTTCTTCAGTCTCTTTTTATTCTGAAGAAAAGTAAGGAAAATTTGGAATTACCAAGGTGAAATCAAATTAATTTAAAATTACAGACTTTCTTTGCATGCTTCCCATGCTTCTTTGGATGCTTTGTTATTTTCTATAGGCACAGATGCAAGAGATTTCTGTCCTCATTTGCTACCATAAGTCTTCCAATTAAACATCTCTGCTTGCAATAGCTGTGTGTAATTACCTTTGTATGACTTAAAAGATTTTATTAAATTTTATTGCAGCTGTGACAGATTTAGGGATATTGACTTATGGTAGACATTTTTGTGAATGGGTGGGAAGCTATTAACATATATACAAATATAATAATTTGTAACTTAAAACTTCACTTATAAGAAATTATGATAATTCTTATGAATTCTCCAGGGTCGTGATTTCATGTATACTTATACAGATCTTCAGCTGGAAAATTATTGTTATTTATTGTTGTTTTCTAGCTGAAGATGTGTATAAGTATACATGAAATCGCGATCCTGGAGAATTTATAAGAAGTATCATCATTTCTTATAGGATAAGTGAAGTTTTAAGTTCCAAATTATTCTATTTGTATATAGTACCCTTCAGGTCATATGGGCAAATGATTGTTTTAACCATTACCATCCTGGCATCCATTATAATGGACGTAAGCTTTTTTTTTTTCTTTTTATAATAGTTTTAACTGTGTTTTCTGCTATTTTTATTATACTGTCCTTAACCAATTAAACATATATGTTTGAGATGTTTGGAATTGTAAAAACCTATTTTTTTTTTTTTTTTCACAAATTACGTTGTGCTGTTTTAAGAAAAGAAGCAAAATCCATGCAACCGCAATCAAATGATGCTTCGTCAGCATAAGTGTGCCATCACACTGATTATTTTGTTTGGGCCCTCCCACATCCTTTTCCATAGGCACATTTAATTGCAGTTGGCTTTGAGTGGATGGCCAGTCCACTGCGTGTCGTCATAATAATCATGGCTATTCAAGCTAGTTGCCTCAAAGTGTCCCAGATAGCCTCACAAAAACCGGTTTCGTAAGAATGACATGAGCTCACGACCTTTGGCTTTGAGTGGATGGCCAGTCCACTGCGTGTCGTCATAATAATCATGGCTATTCAAGTTAGTTGCTTCAAAGTGTCCCAGATGGCCTCACAAAAACTGGTTTCGGAAGAATGGCATATGTAGCAAAACAATTCAGTACTGAAAGGATTAAGTAACAACCAAGTCTGCTACTCTGAATTATTTAAATTGCAATCAGTAGAAATGTAAATTTTCAAATGTGGTATGGAGGGATTAAATAAACCTTCACTCAATTCATTATATTATTATATTGTGAAGGTTTATTTGGTATTGGGAAGGTAAGATATTTTATTGCCATATATGCTTATGTTACAGTTTGAACAAAAGCTCCACTACCAAGTGTATGTCAATAGATTAGGTAAATATAAGGGAAGAAGTAACATCCAAGAAGTAACAACTGTTTAGTTTTTTTACATTTTAAATGCAGTTTAATTGAAACATTGTTGCATTGAAGCATTGTTCATTTCTTAACAAAATCCATAATTTAAGCTATTTAGAATTTACTTTTAAATTTTCCCGGAACATGTTTCAGAGACTTTGCCTCCATCGTCAATCGGACATCGGCTGGTTCTCAGTAGTGTAGCTAGTGATATTTTGTCATAGGTCTCTGGTGGCGGTTCGAGAAACTTGCTGAACAAATCTTTCTGGGGCATGTCGAAATTGTTCCTAAAGAAACACTTTAGGAACATAAAATACAAACAATTAGATAAATCAGCAGTTGCCACGCATTTTTGAGGAAAAAAACCACAACATAAATCCAGAACCAAAACTGCTAAAACATACAACAGGAAAACAAGAACTGTCCACATGGGAACAAATCTTCATTTCAAAAAATAGGCTCTAAGTCTTCAATTTCATCATCCCCCAGAAAGATTTGTTCAGCAAGGCCCTCAAACCGCCGCCAGAGGAGACTTATGACAAAATATCGCCAGCTACGCCACTGAGTACCAGTCGATGGCCGGTTGACGATGGAGGCAACTAGACTCTGAAACATGTTCCGGTAAAATTTAAAAGTAAGTGTTGTTTAGTGTCATTAATCGACTCCCTTTAATGTATTACAACACTTTTCAACCCTTCCAAGAAAGAAATTGTATTTAGAATTTTTTCATTATAGTCACCTGCTGCCACTTAGTCGATATACCACAATGTCACTATTGTGACTTTGTGGGTTCGTGAAATGAAAAGTTCAATTTCATCACTCAAAAATGTTCTTTATTTCCACCGACTTACAGTTGAACACTTGCCAATTACACAGAATTACGTAATGCACACAATTACGATTCACCAGTTCGTCCGTTAAAGTTCCACTTGCACTCGCGATTACGTAAACTCCTCCGACGCACGTACGCAGTCCGTCCCTTCACTGGGCGCTCCTCACAGCTGTTCGCCAAGAACTGACTCTCCTCCAGCCCGACGTGTTGCTTATATAGGGCATTCTGGCCAATCTAGCAGGTTCTGGATTAGATGAAATGTCCCGTAAGTTCGAGAACTCAGGTGGAGCGAAAAGAGACCGCACAGGGATATTTTTCCAGCCAACCCTCGTTACCGCTATAAGACAGATGACTGGGCGTGGCGAACGCCTACCGTCTCCTGCTGCTGCCAGCCGGTTCTATAGGGAGTTCCGACGTTCGGGTGACACTGCTCCCTCCTCAAAGCTGGTCGTCCCGAACAGCACCTTCGTAGCGTGCCAGGCGATCCAGGTGTACCACCAACATCTTCCCTCGGGGAACCTTCTGGATGCGGTAGACCACGTCGTTAATCCTCTTCACCACCCGGTACGGTCCTTGCCATGGCTGCTGGAGCTTCGGGCAGCGTCCCTTGGTCCGGGTAGGACGTTACAACCAGACCAGGTCACCTTGCTGGAACCCTTGGCTGTTGGCTTGCCTGTCATACCTGGTCTTCATGCGGTCGCTCGCCTTCTGGATGTTCTGGTGAGCCATCTCGTGCATGTCGTGGAGATGGTCCACCAAGTTCTCAACATACTCGGTCGCTGGCTGTTTCGCTTCCGGAGGGCTTCCAAAAGCCAGGTCACAAGGGAGGCGCAACTCTCGGCCGAACATTAAGCTGGCTGGCGTCATCCCAGTTGTATCGTGTGTAGACGAACGGTAGGCCAGCAAGAACAGAGGCACCTTGACGTCCCAGTCTCGCTGGTGGCTGGCCACGACCTTCCTCAGGTGTTCCTCTAAGGTCTTGATGTATCTTTCGACCATGCCATCCGACTGGGGATGTAGAGGCGTCGTGCGGGTCTTGTTCACCACAAGCCTTTGTAGTGCCTCCTTCATTAGGTTGGACTCAACGTTGGTACCCTGGTCACTATGTAGCTCAAACGGCACCCCAAATCGACAGAACACTTGCTCCACGAGGCAGTCTGTGATTGTCTTTGCCTCTTGGTTTGGGATGGCATGCACCTCCGGCCACTTGGTGAAGTAGTCCGCGACCACCATTAGTACCTGTTGCCTCGGTCGGAAACTGGGAACGGTCCAGCAATGTCAACGGCGATCCGTTCGAATGGCGCTCCGACGTTGTACTGCTGCATGCGACCCCGGCTCCTAGTCTGGGGGCCACGACTCGCCGCGCACACGTGACACTGACGGCACCATCTCTCAGCATCTGCTCGGAGTCTCAGCCAGTAGTAGCGCTGCCATACTTTGTCAATCGTTCGGTTCGCTCCCAGGTGTCCTCCCGAAGTACCGGCGTGCACTTCCTCCAAGACTTCCGGGACCTTACTCCGGGGAAGTACCAACTGTTCTCTCTGCGTCTTCCCATCGGGTGACTCCCATACCCGGAACAGCACGCCCTCTCTGGTCTTCAGCGAGTCCCATTGGGCCCAGTACGACTTGTAGGTGGCGCTCCTTGGTGCGATGTCCTCCCAGGTTGGTCTCTTTCCTGCCTCCACTTCCCTCAAGAGTGGCCCCAATTCTGCGTCCGCCAGCTGCTCCCTCCTCAGGCCTGCGCTATCCCAGCCGTCCGCAGGCACTGCCACAACTACTCGGACTGCTGCGGCACGCTCCTTCTCTTCCACTCTTGTGCACTGGCCGCACTCTTCTGGAAGGGTCTTCGGGACATGGCGTCTGCGTTACCGTGGCTCTTCCCTCTACGATGTTCCGAGGTGAAGTCGTACTCCTGCAGCCTCTGGACCAAACGTGCTGTCTGGCCTTCCAGGTTCTTAAAGCTCAATAGCCAGGTTAGGGCGGAATGGTTAGTCCTCAGGTGGAATGGTTGACCCTACAGGTACTTGTGGAAGTGCTCCAAGGTCTTTACTACCGCCAATAATTCTCGTCGGGTGACGCAGTAGTTCCCTGCCTTGGATAGCGTCTTGCTGTAGTAGGCTAACACCCGCTCATGGTGGTCCTGGATCTGCGATAGGACACCTCCAATGCAATGGTCGCTGGCGTCGGTGTCCACAGTGAAGGCGCCACCCGGTTGTGGGAAATCCAAAATTGGAGCACTGCACAGGGTCTCCTTTAGGTGCTGGAAAGCGTTTTCGGCGTCCTCTGTCCACGCATAAGGCCGGTGTTCCTCTGTCAGGCGGGTGAGGTGTTTTGCAATGTTGGAGAACCCCTTTATGAAGCGGCGGTAATAGCTGCACTGACTCATCACTGACTCCATGAGGCGTTGGAAGGTAGCTGGTGCGTTGCAGAGGCCAAAGGGCATAACCGTGAACTGCCAGAGCCCTTGGCCTGTCGAGAATGCGGTCTTCTCCTTGTCTCTTGGGTCTAGAGCTACCTGCCAGTAGCCCGACTTCAGGTCCAGGGTCGAGAACCACTGTGCACCAGCTAGCGTGTCCAGGGTGTCGTCAATCCGGGGTAAGGGGAAACAGTCCTTCCGGGTGACAGCGTTCAACTTTCTGTAGTCTACGCAGAAGCGCAGCTCGCCGTTCTTTGTCACCAAGACTACAGGGGAACACCAAGGGCTGTCGGACTCTTCAATCACTCCCCTGGATGTCATGTCCTCCAGCATGTCTCGTACCGCCCCTTGCTTCGCCAGCGGAACGCGTCTATGTGGTTGCCGAATAGGCAGGGCGTCCCCGGTGTCGATGCGGTGAATCACTTTGTCCGTGCGGCCGTAGTAACTGTCGCCTTGGCTGAAGACGCTCTGGTATCGCCTCAGCAGTTGTCGAACTTTCTCCAGTTATTCTGCGGTCAGGTGTTCGGCCGCCCTCTCCAGTAAGCCTTCTAGCCGGGGCCCCAGGTTTTGCATCGGCACCGGCTCCTGCGTCTTGTCGATTGCTGTTACGCTTACCACGGGCTCGCACGTTCCCAACTCCGTCCCGGCCTGGACATCGTGATCGGTGTCCGTTGGATTTAGCTGTCTCACTGGCACCTCCTCTCGGCACGGCAGCAGTGCCCTGGCTACACACCGTCCGTGTACAGGCGTCTTCTGGTCCAGTATCATGTACCTGGTTCTCTGTCCTTCCAGTCGCGCCGTCACCACCACCTCGCTCCTCGCGGGGACAACCACGTCTTCGTTCAAGACGACCCTGCAAATTCCAAGGCGCTCCTCTGGTTGACGGAGTATAACCTCTTCTCCGTTGAGCCGCAGGACCTTCTTGCCGACGTCGACCGTCGCCTTGTGGCTCCTGAGGGCATCCAATCCGAGTATCACCTCCTCAGCCACCTTCGCGACGAACACCCACAGACGTACGGTACTCCTTGCGAAGGTCAGCTTCAGCAGGGCCTCCTTTTCTACAGGCAAGGTGTCGCCCGATGACGTGACAAGCTGGTATGGTCGGCTCGGCTTCCTTGCCGGCAAACCCTTCGCCACGTCAGGTCTGATGATGGTCACGGCTGCCCCGGTGTCCACCAGCACGCGGCACGGCTTCCCTCTTACCCAATCGTCCGAGATGAGGCTGTCATCCATACGCCGGCTGACGGCGCGCAGTGTCACTCGAGGGGATGGTGGTAATGGCGCCGACGTGCCCCTCTCCACGACGTCCCTTACTCGTTTTCCGGCTGCTCATCCTGGTGTGGGCAGTCTCTTTGCAGGTGTCCGGGCTATCCACACCCGCAACACAGGCCACTAGGTGTTCGCCGGCGTCCCTCGGCTGATCTTCTGTTCCGGTGTAGCGGACACTCCTCGTCCTCGACGTCGGGATAGATGTTACCTTGGCCGCCTCCATCCTTAATGCTGCTGTGAGCGCCTTGTGGATGGTTTTATAATCGCCGAGCATTAGGCGCTGACGAATCTCCGTATCTCGTACCCCGTCCACGAATGTGTAGGCAGCTTCGCGGGATACGAACTCTGGTGGGAGGTTGACTAGGGCCTTGCTAGCCAGTTAATCAACTGCTAGGGCGAACTCCTGCAGCGTCTCCCCCGGCTGCTGTGACCTTGCCTTTAGCTGGCTGTGGTATGCTGCGGCTAAGCGGTGGTTTCCGAAACGATTCTCCAGGGCCTCCCAGATGTCCTTGGGCGCCGCCGTTGTTTGCATCGCGTTTAGGACTTCCGCGGCCCGTCCCTGGAGGCTGGCTATTAACTGTGTGGCCTCCTCCTCTGGTGACCATTTGTTGTGCTTGGCCACTGCGTCGAATTGGCGGTGGAAGACCTCAAACGTTGACGCGCCGTCGTATTTCGGAGGTTTTACGCGCGCCGATGTTGTGTCGCGTCCTGGTGCGTCGGCCTTCAAATCCTTCAACCTCCTGCCGACGACGTCCTCCACCATGGCGTTCAGGGACTTGACGCTGCTGTCGGCCTTTCCTTCCAGCTCATTAACGCGGTTTGCCAGGTCTCCGACGCGTTCGTCCACTTGGCCGATCCGCTTGCCGATCCCCGTGACGTCCTCCCTCACGCCGGCCAACTGTTCCTCAAATTTGGCGGCGAGGGCCTCGTTCGCAACCTTCATTTCTTCCATCTTCTCCGTGAGGTTATCGTTAGCCGTCTTCATTTCTTCCAGCTTTGCGGCCAGGTTGGTATTTACCGTCTCTGTTTTTGTTGTTAACTCGTTCATCTTCGCATCCATTTTCTCGGTGATCTTGTCATTCGCCGTCTTCATTTCCGAGGTTAGTTCGGCCTTCATTTCCATCATCTTCTCCAAAATCTAAAGAAAATGGGTTAAAACTTTTATTTTTTATGTAATTATCAAATATAATCAGTAGATTTCCTATAAATACCAAAATCTAATTTTTTATCTTTAAATTTGCTGTTTCTAAAGGTTTGATTTATACATTAATAAATATACCCCTGAATAAAGATGAATTAAATAAAGAATATAAACATATTATTATACTGCTTTAATTAATGGTTTTAATAAAGACTTTATACAAAAGAAGATTGAAAAATTTAAATATCAAAAAAATGTTAATGATATTTCTACCCTTAAAAAAATAAAAGACGATTATAATTGTAAAAAATTTACTTACCATCCTTGGGTTAATAAACATTTTCAATTTTTTTTTTTTTTTTTTAAAGAAGTTGGTATAACTTAAGTTCCTCAAAATAAATATAGTATTAAAAATTTACTACATTTTTCTAGAAAAGATAAAATTCCTAATAAAAAATCTGGTATTTATCAATTTAATTTTAGATTGTGATCAGGTTTATATTGGAAAGAACAAACTGATAAATCGGCCATAACAGATCATTTTTGGTCATTTAACTATGAAATAAATCCTGAAGTTAAATTATTAAAACAATTAGATGGTCCCATAGATTTAATAGTTTGGGAAAGATATTTATTTTAAAAAATAAACATCGCATAGTGAATTTTGACATACCGGCAGTTGATTCTGTTGTTAGGTTTGTTTCGTCTTCAGATGTTGGTTATGCTGAAAACATAACATAACAAAAGAAAAAACATGGCAACTGCTGAGATTTCCTGGACAACGTAGTTTGTTTTGAACTGAGGACGAATGCGATTTGCTTTCGAAATCAATCTTCATTAGAAAGAAGAAAGAAATATTAACATCAATTTCTTAAGTTAAGTGGAGATTTAGTAACAAATATTTATATTTGTGTAATCAGTATTTTTATGGTTTTGAAGAGGTTTCTGCTCAGTTCTTTTGCTCCAACCTGTATCCTGCAAGCTACTTTTTTCTGGTTTTTAAACATTATTACCTACGCTGTTGAACTGCGCCAATTGTAATGCTGTATGTCATTATGGAATGAAACTAATTGTGATACACAATCTTATGGTTTCAGGTTTGGTAGTTTGAGCAGCTGTGTTTCACTTAGTAAAGTAGACAGTGTTTAATACGTAAAAAACAGAAGCTAACAACATTGAAGCAACAAATACTACATAAAATATAATTGTTACAAACTTCACTTGTCTGTTAAGAATATCAATGAAATTTCCACAGAATACAGTAGACTAATTTTGCAAATCTGCATCTTCAGTCACTGTTTTTTTCTGTTATTGTTACTGCTGCTAGGTGTCATTATTTTTGTATTTACTACCAAACTCGGAAAATGAAACAAACTTAAAGACAGAATAGATTGGCAGTATTTCAAAACTTATGCGATTTCTATTTTTTAAATAAATATTTTCCTCAAAACCATTAAATCTACCTAACCATTTAATAATTTAACTTCAGGATTTATTTCATGGTTAAATGACCAGAAATGGTCTACCACGGCCGATTTATCAGTCTTTTTATACCTAATATTTTGAACATGTTCTTTCATTCTGGTTTCTAAATGACAGACGCTCTGCAAACTTGAGGAGATTGCACTGCTGAAGATGACCACTGCAGTTCTGGATGAAACGTTTGGAAATTCAGACTCAAACAGACCACAGCATAAAGGCATGGAAATAACTTCCAGTTACACTGACTCTGGCTGTGAAAGCCTACGCTTTCTCATTTCTAAAGTATGTTTGGTCCTTTCGATGTAAACCTGGTCGCAATCTAAATAACTAAATTGATAAATGCCAGACATTTTATTCCTGGAAATGTTACCTTTCTTAGAAAAATGTAGCAAATTTTAATATATTTATTTTGAGGTACCAAAAAAAAAAAAAAAAAAATGTTAAAAGAATTGTGGTATAACTTTGGTTCCTCAAAATAAATATATAAAAAATTTGCTACATTTCTATCAATTTGATGGAAATAATAATTTCTTCCACACTAGCCGTGTGTAGGCTAACGTTTGGATGAATAGAGCCAGACTGAAAAATTCAATGCCATAGTCGAGATTTGAACCATGGATCTCCCGCTCTCCGTGCGGTTGCTCTAAACCACTGAGCTACCATGGCCAACATGCCGACATGACATTAAATTCTCCAACTGACTCGTATGTTTCCCAGTAGACCACTAGGGGTTCTCATATGCTATGAGACACGCACCTTTTGTGGTGACTTACTATGCTGTAAGTGCTTAAATCCCAGGCTTTATAGTTAAACCACTATGTTTTGATTTTAGGTAAATTGATGGAAATGATAATTTCTTCCACGCTAGCCGTGTGTAGGCTAATATTTGGATGTATAGAGCCAGACTGAAAAAGTACTTACAGCATAGTAAGTTGCCACAAAAGGTGCATGTCTCATAGCATATGAGAACTCCTAGTGGTCTACTGGGAAACATACGAGTCAGTTGGAGAATTTAATGTCATGTCGGTATGTTGGCCGTAGTAGCCCAGTGGTTTGGAGCAATGGGACAGAGAGCGGGAGATCCATGGTTCAAATCCTGGCTATGGCATTGAATTTTTCAGTCGTGTCTCTATTCATCCAAACATTTATCAATTTTACATAAATAAAAATATTTGTTAATTAATGTCCACTTATCTTAAGAAGTTGATGTTGATACTTCTTTCTTCTTTGTAAAATCGATTTCATGAACACTTACCCACATTGTCAGTCAACACACTTCGTTGTCCATTAATTAAGAAATATTTTTATTTGTATAATATTTATTACTCCACTGTAACTAGCTTCATTTTCTGTGTAATTTATCATTTTGTTTAGATGACTTCTTTAGATTGTGACCAGGCTTATATTGGAACAACCAAATAGGTATAAACAGACTGATAAATCGGCTGTAACAGGTCATTTTTTATCATCAGGAAATAAATCCACAAGTTAAATCATTAAAGCTATAAAATGGTTTGATAGATTTAATAGTTTGGGAGCAAATCTTTATTTTAAAAAATAGAAATTGCATAATGAGTTTCAAAATACTGTGAATCTATTCTGTTGTTAAGATGTTTCATTTTCAGAGTCCAGTAGTAAATACAAAAATAATAGGACAGGACACCTAATGATGACAATGGAAAAAACAGTGACTGAAGATGCAGATGACTTATATGCGAAAGTAGTCTCTTGAATTCTGTGGAAATTTCATCAATTTTCTTAAAAGATAAGTGAAGTTTGTGACAAATACGAGGTGCGTTCAAGTTACACCTATTTTATTTTTTAGGACTGGGACGAGATAGGAACTTCTGGTTTTTTAAGACACTTGGACTCTTTGTGAATGGGTGACAGATGGCAGCACTGTACAGTGCATAGAACTAGTGGCAACGACGAGAGTTAGGACTGTCTTTCATACTTAAAATGGCGACATTTTCCTTGCAAGAACAGCGTGTAATCATTTGTTTTCTCCATTTTTGTGGTGTGACATCTATTGAAATTCATCGCCAGTTTAGTGAGGCATGTGGTGATAGTACACTGGATGTGTCTAATGTGCATTCCTGGTTGCGACAGTTCAGTTCAATGAAGGCAGAACATCGTGTGACAACAAACCAAGACAGTCACGGCCTCGTACCAGCCGGTCTGACGACATGATCCAACGAGTGGAGAATGTTGTTTAGGAGGATCACCGATTAAGTATTGCAGACATCATCTCCAAAATTGGCATTTCCGTGATATATGTGCACACAATCCTGCATTGAGATCTGAAAATGCTCAATCTGGGAACCTCCAAAACAACGTTCTCCACTCGCTGGATCATGTTGTCAGACTGGCTGGTGCGAGGCCATGACTGTCTTTGTTGTCACACGATGTTCTGCCTTCATTGAACTGTCACACCCAGGAACGCACACTAGACACATCTATGGTACCTTCACCACATGCCTCACTCAACTGGCGATGTATTTCAATAGATGTCACAGCCAAAAATGGAGAAAACGAATGATTACACTGTTCTTGCAATGAAAGCACTGCCATTTTAATTATCAAAAACAGACCTCACTCTTTTTATTTTAGTTAATGGATGGAAATTAATCATTTCTTCACACTAGCCATATATAGGCTAATGTTTTTGATAGAGTCAACATGAAAAATTCAATGCCATAGCCGGGATTTGAACCACGGATCTCCTGGTTGCCGTCCAGTTGCTCTAACCCACTGAGCTACCATGGCCAACATGCCGTCCTGACATTAAATTCTCCATTTGACTCATATGTATCCCCGGTAAAACACTAGGGGCTCTCGCATTCGAGATACACCGTATGTGGCCTGGGACTCAAGTACTTAGGATACTAAGTCGTCACAAATGGTGTATCTCGAATGCGAAAGCCCCTAGTGGTTTACCGGGGATATATGAGTCAAATGGAGAATTTAATGTCAGGACGGCACATTGGCCATGGTAGCTCAATGGGTTAGAGCGACTGGATGGAAACCAGGAAATCCGTGGTTCAAATCCCGGCCATGGCATTGAGCTTTTCAGGTTGACTCTATCAAACCTTACTCTTGTTGCTGCCACTAGAGTTCTATGCACTGTACAGTGCTGTCATCTGTCATGCATTCACAAAGAGTACGTGTATTTTAGAGAGAAAAAAACAGAAGTTCATGTCTGGTCCCAGTCCTGAAATGTTATAACTTAAACACACCTCGTAATTATAATTTATGTAGCCAGTGTTAGTTTCTTATGTAAGGACTGTGTTGGTGGCAATTTAGGTACTTCTTTACATTTATACCTGAAATATATGATGTATAATTTTCTGTACTATGGGATGAATTACTTTCTGGATATTTTGTTTCAGTTTGGAAGTACTTTATAGAAATGTTTGAAGCATTTAGCTTTATTCCATTATTATGAAACTATTTCTACACATATATTAGGGTTTCTGGTGTATTGGCTGCAATTCTTCATTGTTTAGTGCTTTCAATAAAACTAATGTATAATCTGCATACATAATTATTTTATTGTTTCTGCAGTTTTGATCATCAGTGTATAATATGTAGGATAGAGATACTTTTCTGGAAGATTCCAATCTTTCTATCAAAATTTAACTGTATTGGAACACAATAGAGAAGCAAAATAATTTCTGAAGTGTCTGCTGCCATTTGTTGATTTTGTGATGAATTTCAATGTGGGGTTATATTCTGGCAGGATTTCAAAATTCATTAGTTGGTTTTTATGTTTTTCTATGTATATTCTCTCTCATATGACAAGTTCACCATGTTTTTGTTTGTGTTTTAGTAATTTGGTGCTATTTTCAATTTCATGATTTTCAGACCAGAAATGAGCTGCTATTGCGAATTTATCAATATTTTTGTATCTTAAGTGCCTGAAATGTTCTTTCTTTCTAGTGCCTATGTTTCTTTTTGTCCTCCCTATGTAAATTTTCTCAGTCTTTACACTTAATCTTGTAAATGCCTGACTTTTCTTCTGGTTTTATCTTATCAGTATTATTACTGTTAAGTAGGTTTTTAATGTTGTAATTGTTTTTTAGTGCCAAAGTCATATAACAACAAAAAACAATTACAACATTAAAAACCTACTTAACAGTAATAGTACTGATAAGATAAAACCAGAAGAAAAATCAGGCATTTACAAGATTAAGTGTAAAGACTGTGAAACAATTTACATAGGGAGGACAAAAAGAAACATAGCCACTAGAAAGAAAGAACACTTTAGACACTTATACAAAAATATTGATAAGTCAGCAACAGCAGCTCATTTCTGGTCTGAAAATCATGAAATTGAAGATAGCACCAAATTGCTAAAACACGAACAAAAACATAATGAACTTCGAAATCCCGCCAGAAGACAACCCCACATTTAAATTCATCACAAAATCAACAGATGGCAGCAGCAACTCCAGAACTACCCACACCACTGGATCAAGCTTTAGTCACATTAGAGCTGATGATGCGAACGATGATTTGCGAAACATGTCCTCAATATACGTACATAAGTCAAGGTCATGTGTAATAAATATGACTCATTTATAATTTAATAGTTCCCATCTTTATTTGTCTCTAATATGGTTGTGCAATTCCATGGGTTTGTTAAAGATAACTTGTAGCTTACAATATATAAGAACCAGAGCTAATGTTATATTGGAAATTAATTGTGCGTTTACACTAGCTGTGTGTAGGCCTAAGTATGGAAAGGTAGAGTTATACTGAAAAATTCAATGCCATATCCGGGATTTGAATCATATATCTTCTGGAGACTGGAAGGCTGGCTGCTCTGAACCATTGAGTTACCATGTCAGCAATAAGTAATTTAAGTCCTGGACTTTATAGGAGACCAGAAGTTCCTTGGTTCAAATTCCGGCTATGGCATTGAATTTTTCACTCTGACTGTACACACAGCTAGTGTAAAAGAACAATTTCAATTAATTGACCTAATAGTGGTCAACTATAAAGACCGGCCCTTAAAGTACCTACACTACAGTAAGTCGCCATTAAGGTAGTTGTCTTTATGTGTTTATGAGAACTATTGGGAAAAACATGAGTCAGTTGGAGAATTTAATGTCATATCAGCATTTTGGTTGGCCATGGTAGTTCAATGGTTAAGAGCAACCAGATAGAGACCGGAAGATCCATGGTTCACATCCCAGCTATGGCATTAAATTTTTTACTCTAACTCTACCTTTCCATAATGTTATATTATTTACACCACAGAATTGCTGTTTAATAAAATATGAAGAAAGCTGAGGATGTACTGTTCTGGTTAGAGGATCACTCATTGTTAAGTAGATTATGAAGCTTTGCAATGAGTTATAGTTGGTGAAGGCAACTTTTTCTTCTCTCTTAAGATTTTGAAAGCGGGTCGTAATAATTGTATTTATATTGCTAAATTACAATATAAAATGTTTTATTTCAGATTATTTTTTATCTTGCATTCCTGTCTACTGCGGTAAAACTGTGTGAAGCATCACTATAAGAACGCTGGTAAGTTCACTGTAATGTAAGCCAAATATTTATTGAAATGACTTTTTATTTAGAATGTTTATATGCATGGCACATAAGAAAGTCAAGTACTATTGGTAAAATATTCAGTAATTGGTTTGTGGATAATTGATCACAAAGTTACAGGTTTTTAGTGATAGCTCAGCACGCTCTGTTTGATTTTACATTTGGCAAAGTTATTTAATGTAAGTTAGAATATTACTTTGCTACCTTCTCTTTGGGATAAGGCATTCAAAAAACTCAACTGTCATTTCAGTTTGTTTATTTCAAAAAGCCAGGAGTCTTACAATATAATTTTTTTCAACATTTTGTATGTTGGTGGTAAAATACTATGTTTTTCAAATGGGAAGAGTTTTGGGTCATGTGAGTTTGTGGGTTCGTAGAATTAAAAGTCCAATTTGCAGAAATTCAAAATGTTATTTATTTCCGTAGAAATACACTTTGATCAATCCTTACAGTAGCAGAATTACATCCCATACACAAATACAATCTTCCAAGGTCGTTGACCACAACAAAGAGCTCACTTTCAAAACGCATCAGTTCCAGTTACAACTCTCGTTACGACGTTACGAGAGAAGTGGAGGCAGGGACAAGACTGACCTAGGAGGACATCGCACCAAGGAGCGGCACATGCAAGTCGTACTGGGCCCAATGGGACTCGCTGAAGATCAGAGAGGGCATGCTGTTCCGGGTATGGGAATCACCCGATGGGAAGGCGCAGAGAGAACAGTTGGTACTTCCCCGGAGTAAGGTCCCGGAAGTCTTGCAGGAAGTGCACGCCGGTACTTCAGGACACCTGGGAGCGAACCGAATGATTGACAAACTACGGCAGCGCTGCTACTGGCTGAGGCTCCAAGCAGACGCTGAGTGGTCGTGGACTACTTTATCAAGTGGCCGGAGGTGTATGCCATCCCGAACCAAGAGGCAAAGACTATCACAGACTGCCTCGTGGAAAAAGTGTTCTGCCGATTTGGGGTGCCGTTGGAGCTCCACAGCGACCAGGGTACCAATTTTGAGTCCAACCTAATGAAGGAGGCAGTACAAAGGTTTGGGGTTAACAAGACTCGCACGACGCCTCTACATCCCTAGTCGGATGGCATGGTCAAAAGATACATCAAGACCTTAGAGGAACACCTGAGGAAATTCATGGCCAGCCATCAGCGAGACTGGGACGTCAAGGTGCCACTGTTCCTGCTGGCCTACCGCTCGTCAATACACGACACCACTGGGATGACGCCAGCCAGCTTAATTTTCGGCTGAGAGTTGCGCCTCCCTTGTGACCTGGCTTTTGGAAGCTCTCCGGAAGCGAAACAGCCAGTGACCGAGTATGTGGAGAACCTGGTGGACCACCTCCACATGCACGAGATGGCTGGCCAGAACATCCAGAAGGCGAGCGACCGCATGAAGACCCGATACGACAGGCAAACCAACAGCCGAGGGTTCCAGCAAGGTGACCTGGTCTGGATGTACCGCCCTACCCGGACCAAGGGACGCTGCCCGAAGCTTTAGCAGCCGTGGCAAGGACCGTACTGGGTGTTGAAAAGGATTAACGACGTGGTCTACCGCATGCAGAAGGTGCCCCGAGGAAAGATGTTGGTGGTACATCTGGATCACCTGGCCCGTAACGATGGTGCTGTTCAGGACGACCGGCTTTGAGGAGGGAGCCGTGTCACCCAATTATCGGAAGGCACGATACCAACTGGCAGGTAGGGTGGTGGGCAGAAAGCGTTTAAGCTACGCCTACCCTTGTGACTGGTTGGCGCTCGCTGGGGGTAAACTACCACAAGTCACTGGACCGTCCCTTTCCCCTCCCCCTGACTTCTGGAACAACCATGATGTTTCATCTAGCCTGGAAGCTTCTGGATTCGCCAGTTGGTGCCTATATAAGCGATGTGTTGGGCTGGAGGTGAGTTAGTTCTTGGCGGGCAGCCGTGAAGAGCGCAGTGCTAGTGAATGGACTGGAAGATTGCGTACGTGTTATTAGAGGAGTATGGAGCGTATTTCTACGGGAATAATGAATGATCTGAATTTCTGCAAGGTGGATTTTAATTCTACGAACCCACAAAATCATAATATTTTAAAAATCATTGTGATTTTTGAGATAGTGACATTGGTTTTATTTAACTAAAATAAACCCATATTATTTTTATACCATTGTTATAGATGAATTGCAATAAAGAATTATAGAATACGCAACATCTACAAATAGCTGTTCATAGAAATATAAAAACATTTTTAGTGACAGAATAAAATACTTTCTTGCAGAGAACGGTGAAAAATATTTGATTTATTGCAATAAACATGTCTAATACTAAAATAGACTGAGAGATTAATAAATATTAATTAGTGCGTTTGTTTAAGAATTTACTATTTGATTACTTCAAGATTAATAAATGTGAGAAATTTGAAATAATGTACTTTATTTTAAATGCATATTATAAAGTTTGTAGAGCATATTTAGCAGATTTTTAGTGTATAGATGCATGTATATATTCACACTTTATAGTGCATATAAATCCCTGCTCTACTCATCACACTCAGTTATTTACTTCTGCAATTAGGATAATGAGGTAAAGCTACAAAAGATGAGTTTTTTGTTTCTTTACCTTGTATTTCTAAAATGATGTGCTTAGCCACAAAATGCTATGAAAGGACTGGATTCCTGCATGTCTATTGCAACAAGGATGTTGCAGGCTTATGCTTGCCAGTCGCACAATATTGGCGTGTGTTTAGAATGAAATGTCAGGAATGTAAACAGTAAACCTACATGTCATGACACTTAGCGCAACAGAAGATTCTGTCAGCACTTCAGATTATCTAATGCACTCAGAACTATATCAAGAGTATGCTTCTTGTCTATGGCAAAGCTGATTGTAACACTTAAGTTTGCAATAAGGGAATTGCAAACCCAACAGACATAGCATAGAGTCTATTGGAGCACATTTTGAGCATCTACTGTAAAAAGACATGGTGATGTAGCAGTTATTGACCATTAATATATGTCCTACTTAGCAATCAATGTGGCTTTAATTTTACATGATACATCTGAATGAAGTATTTCCATAATTAACATTTGAATTGGTTATCCTTGATCATCTTAGGTGTAGCCTCTTACTTTAAGGTTTGGTGAATACAATTGAATAACTTAAAAGAAAGCCACCCCACCCCTCGTTAGAAGTAGTAGCAGCCGATAAACACCAGGCTCATGTAGGTGTGAGGCATACTTGGCAGCAAACCAAAACCAAAATACAGTATTACTCCACTTTTATGTCCCTGCCATTTACCGCATTTTTTGAGGTCCCTTTAATCTTCCTATATTCACTATGTATTAGAATCCTGGCAGTTACATTTGTGAAATTTTAATTTCCCGCCATTTACACCATGTCTCATTAAGTTCTAACACAAAGCAGTATGGCTTTAAACCATGTGATGTTGGTCATGACCAAGTCATGACATTCAAAGAACCTTAGTCTCGACTGTTGGCCATAGTTACTTGATATCTGTGGGTGTGGTAATGCTGGAGATACCGATATTTGTGCGATCTTGTGTTACAGTTGCAATTCAATTCCAAGTTCTGTTCTATCAGTCTCAGAAATGGTGAAGAAAAGGGAGAGGAAGTCTTTCCATTGAAGAAAAGCTTAAAATTCTGGAAAAAGCTGACTCCTTTCGTGGAACACATGTTGGACTAGCACGGTAGTTGAATTTAAGAGTCTCGACATTGAACACTATAATAAGAAACAGATATTGTACATCAGCAAATGTTTCGGAGTGTGGGGCTGATGCAAAGAAAAGGAAGTACGTCAGTTACTCAAAATATGACAAACTCAAAATGACGAGAGCAGCAAATATCCAAATCAGTGGAGTACTATTATGGGAGGAGGCACTTCATGTGGCAAATATGCTGGAAATGGACGATTTTACTGCATTGAATGGGTGTTTGTACCGCTTCAGGAAATGTTACAATGTAACACAAAACTGTGTGTGGCGAATCTGCTTCCATCTGTGACAATAGTATTGAGCAGTGGATCAATGGAGAGCATCCAGAACTGTTAAAAGAATTATGATTCTAAGGACGTATTTAACATAGATGAAACTGGGTTGCTTTTTAATATTCTGCCCAACAGGACACTGGCATTTAAAGGAGACAAACGTCATGGCGGTAAGCATAGCAAATTGAGGCTTACTGTTAATGTTGGGAGCCAATGCAGATGACTCTGAAATGCTTCAACTATTTGTAATTGGTGAATCAAGAAAACCTCGATGCTTTGTCCATTCCCTGCCTACATCATATGATGCCAATAAGAAGGCTTGGATGACTGATATATTCCAGAAGCAGCTTTCTACACTTGATGCCAGAATGGGTGCACAGAACAGGAAGATTCTACTCTTCATTGACCACTGTCCTCATCCTGTTGACGTGCATTTGAGAAATGTGCATTTGGAGTTCCTGCCAGCAAACTACACCATTAAACTGCAACCCCTGTATCTAGGAATTATTCATTCCTTCAAATCAGCCTACAGAAAGAGTGTGGAGCAGCGCATACTGAATGCAATGGATGCTGGTGAAGACCTTTCTGCCTTCAGAATTTCTCTGTTTGATGCCCTCCACTACATTGCAAAAGCATGGAAAGACATCATGCAATATACAATTGCTAACTGCTTTCGCAAAGGAGGGTTCTTCAAAACAGAAAATGTGCAGCCTGAAAAAGAGGAAGAAGATATCAACTCCCTTTTGATCACATGGGATGCCTTGCAGCCAGACAAATCACTGGTAACCACCTTGGAAGATTTTGTTAATCGACATACTGCAGTGAACTCAGACAGCAGATGAAAATGACAGTGTGGTGCCGACAAGTGCTGAGACGAGTACAGCTTTGGGATTGCTGGGAAAAAATCTTTCATTGGTAGAAGGGGGTGAAAAAAACTTTGAAAAACTTTATGAACTTGAAAACCAAATAGAAGAAATTAGATGAAGATCAAAACAAAAATCAATTTTGAACTACTTCAAGAAGAGTTAGGTGTTCTTGATTAAACTGTATAATAGTTAAATAAATAAAGTGATCAATTTAATTAATTGAAGGAAATTAATCATTTCTTCACACTAGCTAAGGTTTTTGACAGATGGAGTCAACATGAAAAATTAAAAAATTCGGAGTATCTCGGATGTGAGAGCCCCTAGTGGTGTACCAGGGAAATATATGAGTCAAATGGAGAATTTAATGTCATGACGGCAAGTTGGCCATGGTAGCTCGATGGGTTAGAGCGACTGGATGGAAACCAGGAGAACTTTGGTTCAAATCCCGGCCGTGGCATTCAATTTTTCATGTTTACTCTATCTGTCAAAGTGATCCATGTTTAACAGTTAAGTTTCCTATCATTATTGCAAATACTACAACCTTTTGTTTCTCCTATTGACAAAATGCAAAATTTTGAATGTCTGGTGTGTGTAACTATAATAAATCCATACCGTTTCATCAGTAACAAAATAATAAAACTCGTTAATGGTACCTATATACCACGTTACTATCTGAATAAGCAGGGAAAAGGTAAGTTTTTACAAAGTGCAATACATTTCATTCACTATTTTTATGACCATTACATATTACAAAATTGTTGAGTTGTTGCCCATTTCCCCCATTTTACACCACTTTTCTTCTAGTTCCATGAAAAGTGTAAAAGAGGGGTAATATTAAGCTGTGAAATCCTACTGTTGCCACACTGTGCAGATAATTTATTCAGTAATGTTCAATTATCTCCTTTATTTTTCAAGATAGATGAACTTATTTGAAGCAAAAGGTTAGAAACAGTGATGCATTTAACATTTGAAAGTAATGAGTCGGTAATTCAAACACTAACATCACTCAAAATATCCTTTCTTCGACATGTTTTGGAGAACGGTTTGTCCCCATCGTCAGCAGTTATCCGACTTGGATAACTGCATGCTATGGGGACAAACTGTTCTCCGAAACATGTCCAAGTAAGGATATTTTAAGTGATGTTTGTATTTGAATTACTAACTCATTACTTTCAAATAGATGAAATTGTTATGAAACTTTATTATTCATCATATTTGGATCTGCCAGCTCACAGAATCTGCGCACTCATACCCCTAATGCTCTGTATAATGCTGTGCTGTTTCTTATGCTTATCAATAATTTTCTTCTCTTGCAGTTCTATGATCTGTATCATATAATCCATAAGTATAAGCACAAATAAATTCATATTTTGGTAATATCTCTGTGATTACTAGAAGTACTGCGCTCTATTCAGGAAGCTTGACTGCTGCTCTAATGCCATGCAGTATCCGTTTGTTTGGAGTGGAGCTGTGGCATCTACTCCCCAGAGCAAAGTAGTCATAACCTGTGCTCTTATTGATGAACTGAAAATTATAAGATTTTCAGTTAGATAATGAGTGTTCTTTATGAGGCTGTGTATGACTGGATGTGTTTGTGTTGCATGTAAGCTATGTGAAAACATGTGCTTGCTTATTCACTAAGGCATCACATATCCATAGATGTGCCTTAACTTCGTGTTCCAAGTGGTACATTTCCCACCAAGCCAGTGTCACAGAAATGAAAAAGTTGAATAAGTATGCCTTATTCTTTGTAGTGCTGTTGGAGACCAGTAACCATGCATAATACAAGTCCTGAGACACAGTACCATACCAATGGTGAGCACACCTCCGAAATAGTAGCCATATTGGATGCTGGTGCCCAGTATGGTAAAGTGATTGACCGAAAAGTGAGAGAGCTTAATGTGGAAAGTGAAATTCTACCTCTAGATACACCTGCATTTACATTAAAGGAAAAAGGATACAGGTAGGATTTTAATTTTAGTCATATATTGAGTAACTTTATGAATGGTGTGATTAATTCTTGAGATCATCAACAAAATAACATTCATACTGCATATAGTACTTGGCACAAATGAGTGGTTAGGAATTATAAGTTATCTGACCTTCGGAAGTGCAAAAGGCATGTTTGGTTTCCAAGTAGAATTGCATGTAATTCATGTACTGCTTTATGTTCTGTATT
The DNA here is from genome assembly GCA_030765055.1 of Mantis religiosa. NCBI lineage: Eukaryota > Metazoa > Arthropoda > Insecta > Mantodea > Mantidae > Mantis > Mantis religiosa. The sequence goes on along the minus strand of JAUKNK010000130.1, from coordinate 78,111 downwards.
TTATGCATTCTTAATGCTTTGTGTATTAACAGAAAAAATTAATACCTTTAAAATATTAATTTTTTCCAGGGCTGCATTCAGTGGTTTACTAATGTTTCTTAAGTGTTCCTTTGTAATAAACAATTAGAAAAATCAGCAGTTGCCACGCATTTTTGGGAAAAAAAAAAAAAAAACCACAACATAAATACAGAACCAAAACTACTAAAACATACATCAGGAAAACAAGAACTATCCACATGGGAACAAATCTTCATTTCAAAAAATAGGAACAAAGTATTCAATTTCAACATCCCCCAGAAAGATTTGTTCAGCAAGTTTCTTGAACCGCACCAGAGGAAACCTATGACAAAATATCGTCAACTACACTAATGAGAATCAGTTGATGGCCGGTTGAGGATGGAGGCAAAGTCTCTGAAACATGTTCTGGAAAAATTTAAAAGTAAGTGTTGTTTAGTGTCATTAATCGACTCCCTTTAAATTTAATTTTATTATAACAACACTGTTTTCAACACTTCCAAGAAAGGAATTGTAAGGATAAATTTACTTGAAGTAAACATTGATTGTGGCAAAATAAATTTTATTTATATATATATATTTTTTTTTGTTTTTTTTTTTGTTTTGTTTTATAAACTTAGGTAGCTAATTTGGGTTGCTTGTTAAATATTTTGTTCTGTTCAGATCACTTTGAGCAAGCTAGCTGAAGTCAAATCAGCATCTGGAATGCCCGCCTCGGTAGCGTAGATCATAGAGTATCTGCCTCACGTTCAAGAGGTCCCGAGTTTGAATCTCGGTCAGGGTAAGTTACCTGGATAAGGTTTCTTGCAGGGTTTTCTCTTATCCATAAAGACGAATGTTGGGTAACTCTAAGCTCTGTGGACCCTGGGCTCATTTGAGCATCATTTCACCCATTCCATTCATCGTCTGATATGACTTAACGTTGGAGGACGTAAAATTACAATCAGAGAAGTGTATCAAGAATTTTTTGGTTTAGCATCATTTATATTAGTGAATTGATGGAGCTAAACTACATGAATCATCAAAAACGCCTTACTTCACACTAAAATAATAAAGATATGCTGAATGATCTTCAAAACATTAATACCTAATGCATATGTGACATTCATAAGACAAATTCACATGCATACTTTATTTTCATTAATCCTTGTGTGATGCGGTTAAAACCAAGGTTTCAAACACAATGAGGCCTCAGAGGATCCATATAAAGCTGGCCCCATAGCTTGGTCGGTAGAGCACCTGCCTGCCATACTAGGGGTCATGGGTTCAATTCCTGGCGGTAGGGGTGGGGATTTTTCTCCGACCAAGATAATTCATCTTCCCCAGTGTCTGTAAGTATGAATGAGAGTGCGAATATGTGTGTGATCTAATGATTAAAACCCAACGAATACGAGTTAACACCTTTAGAATGTTCCAAAGGAGAACGACCACCAGTATGACCATTGGAGTTACAGGCGAGGTTATAAGTGGAACAAATAAAAAAAAAAAAGATCCATATAAGTTCTTTTCTGTCTTGCCATATATTAGAATAAGCAGAGCAGTAGTATTTCATGTTTTGCATTAGGCCACTTTTATGCATGTGGTTTCATGTTGTGCAACAAGTGTGATACAGTCTGAGAGTACATTGAGTTAAATTGAAGTATTTATATAATGGGACAGTAATATATAGTTTGTTGCATGGTCATTCAGTCTGCATGACACGTGCAATAGTCGCATGGTATCACTATGCATGAGTGTATATGGTTCGTATTTTGCATTGTTGTATGGTAAGTGAGACAGTCTAGTATTGCTGCCGCACTGGAAAACCCAGAGAGATGGTGATGTCACTTGTTTGCAAACACTCTTGGAACGTTTACAATGTCACTGATTTTGGAAAAATAATGTTTTTTTCATTCAGTGTGTGAGCTCCAATTCAAAAGTGAATTAAGAAATATCATGCGCTATAACTGTTTAACAACATTAAATATATGTACAGGCCCTTCTTTGTCTGCTCTTCCTTCGTGCTCAGTTCATTTGAAAATTCTTGCAGTTTCTCATGAAGGCTTTGTTCACTTTCATTAATTCTTTTTTTAACCATAATTTCATAGGAACCTGGGTGGGTTTATTGCCACTTTAATGTGCATTTTCCATGTACTAAATGACCATATGACTATAAACACTGCAAATAACTAAAGTACGTAGAATTAAGTAACATAAAAATCTATTTTTATAATTTTTAGTTTTTTGTTTTTTACTTTTTCATTTATTTATTTTTGTTGATGACGCTGTCAATTGCCAAGATCATATCAGCGCTGAGGGTGTGCCCGATTTTTCACTGATGAATAGATATCCTAGGAAGAAGCAGATGGTAAACATGGTACTGTGACTTTGTGGGTTCGTGAAATGAAAAGTCCGATTGCACCACTCAAAAATGTTCTTTATTTCCACCGGCTTACAGTTAAACACTTGCCAATCACACAGAATTACGTAATGCACACAATTACGATTCACTAGTTCGTCCGTTACAATTCCACTTGCACTCGCGATTACGTAAACTCCTCCGACGCACGTACGCAGTCCGTGCCCTCACTGGGCGCTCCTCACAGCTGTTCGCCAAACACTGACTGACTCTCCTCCAGCCCGATGTGTTGCTTATACAGGGTCAGCTGGCCAATCTAGAAGTTTCCAGATTAGACGAAACAACCCGCACGTTGAGAATCTAGGGGGAGGGTAAAGAGACGGCTCAGTGGCCCGCAATCCCTCTCCTAATCATCCCTTCAGTTAGTGACAGGAGACAAATGAGTGGGTGTGGCGCGGCCTCTGGTCCCTTCTCAGCTGTCGTTTGTTGTGCTTCCTGATAATTGGGTGACAGTACTATTACTTTCAATTTTACGTTACTCTTTATCTTATATTCTAAAGGAAACTATTATTAGGATTGTGATCAATAATTGTACTGGATTCAGAATATTTTAGATGTTATCGTATTTTGCAAATATTCTTGTTTATTATTATTAAGCTGTTGTCAAAGTAAATAAACAGTTGTCCTACTCCAAATTACTGTACAAAGTTAATAATTTCTTCATAATTTTATCATTCTTATCCATACTCTGTATTCTTATTTTGTGTTAGATAAATAAAGCATTCATAAATTCATGTCACAGTTGTGTAATTATTTATTTCCTCCAGCTCTTAAATTTTAGTTTCTAGCTCTATATTCTCCCACTTTCTACTTTCTGGTTTAAATGTCAGTGCCAAACCATTCTTTCTTTTAGCTTCTCTTGTCTGTTTCGTGTTTGCCATGGTACTTAGCTCCTTTTTCCTTGCACTCATGAAAGTGAGTGCAACACTGCTGCAAGTCCTCTTCCGTTGCCAGATTAATGCTCACATATTGAATTGGCAGCATGATCTTATGATGGTCACCAGGTATTCAACAAACTTAACACACCCACTTTAAAGTTTAAAGGAGTTAGCTGTTAATGAAATCAATGGGTGGAGTGTATAACATGGTCAAATGGAACATAACTAATATGACAGCTGATGTAAGCGGTTTGCCTCTATGGAATACTGGTGTAGCTTTACCCCCTTTCTCGAAGATGTTGGTGACCATCATTGCTTCTTTGAGTTGTAGGTCGTTCTTTTCTGCCCAGTCTGTTACCCTGTCAAAAGTCAGTTGTAGGTCTTCATGGTTGGTGAATGTCAGTGCCAAGTCATCTGCATATAGGTAAATTTTCACGTTCTCCGGTGTTAGTCTTGCAACGTCTCCTGTGGCTAAGGTGAATAATATGAGACAAGGGGATCTTTCTGTAAGACCCCATTTTTCTGTTGTGTCTATGGATTTGGTGATGTCTGATATTTCTACATGGTTGCTGCTTAGCAGGTTCCTGATGTGTCTCACCTCATAATTGTGTTCTCTAAGGTGGTCTCTAACTTGTCCATTAGTGTCTGTCTGCTTATGCTGTCAAAGGCCTTGGAATAATCCAGGAAGACGGCATGCAGCTTTCCTCTTAGGAGATTCAGTGCTTCCTCTGTCTTTTTGAAGGCAGGCAATTGCCTTAGTTGTGGATCCATCCTTCCTGAATCCAAATTGTTCTTCTGGAATCTATAGCTCTGCTGCTTTTGTTACGTGCTCACATAATGGTCTGCTAAGTAGTTTCAGTACCGCTGACTCCAAGGCTATCCTCCTGTATGAGTTCCGGTCTTCGCTGTCTCCCTTCCCCTGTACCACATTTTTGCTGTTGCTTTTCTCCATGTGTCCAGGAAGGTGCCTTGCTTTAGGCATGCATTGAACAGTGCAGTTATGAACCTCCTTAATTTTGGGGGTGGTGTCTTTAAGATATTTGTTAAATATTAGGTCAGGGCTGCATGCCTTGTTGTTCTTAGTTGCTTTTATGGCCAATATCACCACTTCTTCAAAATAGGTTTAATATCAGAAATTTGTTAAAAGGCCCTCCCAAAAATTCAATCACTACCAAAGAGAAACCAGGAATCTATGAGATCAAATGTGAAACTTGCCCTAAAATTTATATAGGAAAAACAAAAAGAAATATTAACATCAGAACTAAAGAACATATGAGAAACATTAAAAATGGTGAAACAGAAAAATCAGCAGTGGCTTTTCATTTTTTGAATACTAGACATGACATCAACTTGGAAACATCTCTAATAAAATACGTTAATCACCCCATAGACCTTTCCGTATGGGAAAAAATCTTCATTAACAAAAATCGTCATAGTCATGAATTTTGAAACTCAACCACCGGACATCTTTGACAAGTACATCACGCCATCTATTGACAATACGGAGAAAGAAGAAACCACTACAACTTGCACTAGTCGAGTATCAGCTGAGGATAGGAGCAAGAGCTCTTGAAACATGTCCTGTGAATAAACAGTGTGAGTGAAGCAATGTGTCAATATATTCTCGATTCAATTTTGTACTAATTTGTGCTTCACTGTCCCTATGCTTCTTTCAAGTTTATACTTTGTGTTTCCTTGTTTTGCAGAACCACTGTTAAGTGTGCTTCCCATATTTCCATTGGAATATTTCTCAGGTATTTGGGTTATCTGGGTTGCAGAGCCTTATAGGGCACTGGGAGAAACTTTCTTTTGTGCGACGCAAGAATATTTTCTAAGTCCAAAGGTGCACGTATACGCATGTGCAAACAGACAAACAGATGGTTCTGGCGTTGCAGCCAACATGAGAAAGACATGTAAAACTTGTAGCTAACCTCTGCAAAAATTCTCCAGATGTAGGTGACGCAGTCTGTGTGCAGAGGAACATGATTTGAGCAGGCTAAGTTAGCGCCCGGTCAAATTTTGTTACTCATGCACTGCTTTGCACATAAACAGTCCTACAACACGACGATAATGTAGTGCTCCGTAGGAAATACATGTATGAGTTCACGAACTGTATCGGTCTGGTTCGGTTACTGCTGCAAAGTGTGCATGATGTCAAATGACACCAAGGATACTGCAAGGTGGGAAATTGGCAGTCTCGGCCACATCGTTCAAATCGACGAATGCAAAATAGGACGATGCAAGTTTCATCATGGGTGCATCATAGAGGCAACTGGATCTTGGGAATGATCGACTTGGAAACGAATGAGGTGCGGATGACGATATGCCCCATCAACAGGAAGGCTGCAAATACGCTCTACAGTCTAATTGCAGTGCCCACGATGAAACTTTGTCGTCCAATTTTGCATTCGTCGATTTGAACGATGTGACTGGGACCGCCAATTTTCCCCCTTGCAGTATATTTGGTGTCATTTGTCATCATGCACACTTCGCAGCAGTAGTCAAACCAGTCCGATGCAGTCCGCAAACTCATATATTTAGTGTGCTAGATAATGTAATTTCGGGACAAGTAAGACTGTTAGCAGCATTGCTTTCAGTGAAGAAACAAGCATAGTTTGGCTGCACTGAATTCATCAATATGGCTACATTACACAGTAAGTAAATAAATAAACAATTAATAACGTTAAAAGAATGCCCTCCAACATGAAATTGCATTAAAAAATTATATTAAAAATCATGGTTGTATATAACATCAAAAAGTGTGAAGGAATTAGAAAAAAATTGCTGCATCACATATTAGAAAGAAGAGCTGGGCACTGTATGACTTCATCATGTAATGACCAGATTCATGACCCATTGATTTCATTTCAAGGTGTGCAGAAACAAGAAGTACCGGACAATGAATGCAAGTGTTCACTGTGTGGGAAGTCATGTGGTAGGTACCATGCAATGTGGTGTGAGCGGAGGAAGCTATCACTCACACAACTGAGTGCTGAACAGTAGTTTGTTTAATCATGCATATTTTGTGCTATTCAATTAGTAATATGACAGCTGTATCTGTGTATTATTTGGGGGAAGTTGCTTCTAATTTAAGCATTGTTGATGTTAAGAGATTTAATGATTGGTGTAATTACAAGTAAAGCTTTGATTTGTCAAACTCTTAGTGGGGAAAGAGTAAAATGAAGCTTGACCAATAATAGGTTGACTTGGAAGCCCATGATTGTAATTTTAAAGTTACAAATGTTATGGCTAAAATTTACTTAAATGAGAATTGATTAGTGAAACTGAAATTAAATGAATTACCTTGTTCCTGTCATGATGGTTTATCTGCTTAGTGAGGAGAGATAGAAAGTGAGCACGTAACTTATCAATAGTTTGAATTTGGTGAAATTAGGGTTGTTTCCTTGGTTTTGAAAATGCATTCTGTTGAACTTTATATTTCATGATTGTTGTTAATCTGTTTTAGAAATAAATTAAGCAAAACTATCACAACAAAAGACAATGCATTTCTCCTAATGATTTACATTGCTTTTTCATGTCATGGTAGCCCTTGATACCGAAATTAAGGGATGCAATAAGTAAACCATCGTAATGGATTTTAAAGAAGTTGTGTATCTTTGTAACAACACGTGCAGGCAGGTGCATTGGGTTGAATTGTTTTAACAAAAGAAACGTAAGAAGCAGTGTTCTTAGCAGGGTTCTAAAGGGATATCACTTGACTCCGTTTGAATAGTTATTCTTCGGACCTTTAATAATGGCATGACCGAGACTAATAATCACAATGAACAAAATGGTCACAAAGGAGTTTTGGGTGTGAAAAGACAGGGCTTCAAGAAGTGAAAGTGACAAACACAAGCAGCTGTGCATAGTGTGGGGGACAGTCCGTGGCTTGAGGCCGATTAAGGTGGTTATCTGCTGTCTTGGTCAAAGGAGACCAGAAGCGATGAGAGAAGATATTTGTCAGTTCATCTGTACGTGAAGAACGAATTAAGTTTTATCGAGCAATAAGCATTCTACATACGATCACTCTGAACAGTGAAATATTGATAACCTTGGTTGGCAACTTTGAGTTTGATGTGATGATAAAAAGAAGCAGTCATTAAACCAGTTTGAAACTTGCATTCCAGTGTCATTAGTACCATCCTTACTCACGCATAAGTAACCTTATTGCTCATACCCTGCGCCACCATCCTATTTGCATCAAACCGTCGCACCAACGTGGAACTCTTTGCCACCAAAGATCCTATTTGCATCACCCTTTAAGTGAGTTTGATGGGTCCAGTTTAACAAGGTATAGAGAGAAGAGTGGTAACCTTGAAAACCTCCAACATAGTAACAGCTAGTAATTGCAATTAAATTTAAATGTTGCAGTGGTATTAGAGATAAAGCATTTGTGGAAAGAAATTTAAATTAAAAGTTGTAGATGTATATTCAAAACTTACCAATGTAAAGTATAGAAGCTGTAAAATATATAAAAGATAAAGAATATACATGTTATAGAAGAGTGTGATGTAATCAGCAGGGGCAGATGTTTTGGAGTTGGATGCTGGTTTTTCTAGAGATTTAACTTCAGCTGGGTAGGTAGAGTAATATTTGTTCTATCTTGCTTTAGTACACAAAATTCTCACTGGAATTTGGATTTATTGTTTTCGCAAGAGATGGCACTGTCTAGCTGCCTCTCTTGTTTGGGTGTTACTTCTACCAGCTGCTTGGTCAATGTTCTATGAAGTACTGGTTTGGGTTGGGAGGTACCTGGGGACCTGGCCTCATGACAGTTGTGAGGGGAAAGCTCTTCTCATGGTGACTGTCACCATACTGAAGGTAGGAGAGTTTCCTTTCAGGCATTTTAAAATCTTTTACCTTGCCTATACATAATTTGGGCAAGGTCGTGGCAGTGTGGTGTTTTCTGGGTGCATGTTTATTTTTCTCTAATGTTATGTTTTCAATATGAGTAGATGTTAAGAGCATGCATAGGTACTTTTCTGGTTTATTTAAATGATGGCTAGAATAGTGGGGTAACCGTAAATTATTATTTTTTCTCTGTCATGTTTGTCTCCTGCATGTTTTTATTTTAGGTATACTGGGAGCATCGTGTTTTCGATTATCTTTGAGCCAAATTGGACATGATTAGGTTACAATTTCTTTCTTGGAAGTGTTGAAAACAGTATTGTTATGATAAATTAAATTTAAAGGGAGTCGATTAATGACACTAAAAAAAAAAAAAAGTAAGTGTTGTTTACTGTCATTAATCGACTCGCTTTATATTTAATGATTAGGTTATCTAATTTTCTGTTGCTTCTGATAGAGCTCAAGTCGGGTAAATACACTACTGTTTGTGAAAATTGCACACCAAGAAAGAAACAATTGAATATAATGAGTTTAATACCTCAAATTAGGTACTTTTCAAATCTGAACATGACCTCTGAGCCTGAATATTTAGCACTTGGTGTGGCCTCCACATGCTGCAATTGGAGCTGTTAGGTGCCATGGTAGGGAATCAAAAATATTCTGAATATGTTCTTGGGGATCTCCCTCCACACAGTTTTTATGCAAGTCCACAAATCTGCAATACTTGTTACTGAAATACTGTGACATACAAGTTCCAAACCAACCACATTACAGACACGTCAGATGAATATGCAAACCTGGAAAGCAGCTCTTTGAAGAAGGTTTGTGCATTCCTTGCAAATGTGGCTGGGCATTGGTGTGCTGAATTATGGCTTGTGGAGGTGCAAGAAGCAGGGGGAGTACCTTGTGCTCTGCAATCTCTCTCAGGTACTGAGTACTGTTTCAAGTGCTTTCAGTTAGTAGGAGGTGAGATCAGTTGTTGCAACCAATGGCACCATCAACCACCACACCTGGTGTTTATATGCTGTGCTGCTCAACAGTGTAAGCCTTCAGATTGTGCCTAGCATGGTACCATTGAACACGTATGTGGCTGACTCTGTAGGACAGGTTGAAGCAGGACTCACTTGAAAAGACTACAATTTGCCATGCATCACACTCATGTGCCCATTGCAGTTGGAGGAGCTTGTGGTTTCTGGACAACTTACTGGCATGTATGCAACCAGTCCAACCTGCAGCAGACAGTGACACCTGTTGCAGTGCTCCAGCTGTTGCGCTCCATTATGGCCATGCAGACAAGGTGGTTGTCATCCCATCCTGTGGTCCAGTATCCGCTCTTCGCAGCTTACAGCCTTCTATCCTCTGCATCCACACATGCATTACTTTCTTAGCAGCATGTGCTCTCTACAAGCTGAAATATCACACATCATAAAACTTTTCTCGGGCTACCAGCCAGGTAAATGGCGAACTAGCTGCCAAGCTTTCAAGAGCCAGCATGGCTCCCCTCATCAGGGCGATGTGCAGAAAGATGCGATTTGTCTCCAATCAATACTAAAAGCTTAGAGATGGGCGGTGATGATTTCTAGCCAATGGGCGGGCTGGAGCCCGGTGATTGGCATGGTTGGAGCAGCCAATAGCTGGAGGGCGTTACTGATTGGTCCAGGCTGGAAACGGACTCATGACAAAACTGCTGTGTTGTTGAAGAACCGAGGCAGTGAGATAGCTACATTTATGAAGCAAAGAGGTTCACATGCTATTCACTTGCATTCTGCCGTCTATATTATTGGGCTCAGTTCTTATAGCCACAGCCTCTCTAAGGGCACGATCCCAATATCGTGAGGCTTTGCCTCCCTTCTTCAACAACACAGCAGTTTTGTCATGAGTCCGTTTCCAGCCCGGACCAATCAGTAATGCCCTACAGCTATTGACTGCTCCGACCGTGCCAATCACTGTGCTCCAGCCCGCCCATTGGCTAGAAATCATCACCACCCATCTCTGAGCTTTTAGTATTTATAGGAGACAAATCACACCTTTCTGCACATCGCCCTGATGAGGGGAGCCATGCTGGCTCTTGAAAGCTTGGCAGCTTGTTCGTCGCCATTTACCTGGATGGTAGCCCGAGAAAAGTTTTATGACTGTTGTTGCCAGGAAAGTTTTAAATCAAGAATGAAATATCACAGTTTGACAATCCCACTTCCCCAAAACTGATCATTCTGTTCTGTTCAAACTTGCTCACATGCTGATATGGCTCCCTTTGATGTTGAAAGGACATACTGGCACTTAAACATTTCCACCTTGTTTGACAGCTTTGCACTGTCTACACTTGGTACAACACTGACCTTGCCAGACAAACAGGACATGTAAACCAATTCTCTACAATCCTAGGCACTTATTGCTTACACATCCAACATGTTTGGATAATTCAGTAGTTTTTTTCATGATGTCACTAGCTCGCATCTGTAGCGCAGATGGTAGCGTGTCTGCCTCACGTTCGAGAGGTCCCGAGTTCGAATCTTGGTCAGGGTGAGTTACCTGGATAAGGTTTTTCCGGGGTTTTCCCTTATCCTAAAAGACTTATGTTGGGTAACTCTAAGCTCCATGGACCGTGGGCTCATTTGAGCATCATTTCATCCTTTACATTCATCGTACAATATGACTTAACATTGGAGGACGTAAATTACAAAAAAAAAAAAAAAAAAAAATGGTGTTACTATTTTCCCAAATAGTAGTGTATTATGGTCATACTAGGTTTTGTGAAGCAAGTTCAATTTATGTATGTAAATGTTAAGAGTATTATAAAAGCAGCTTGCCAGTTTGTATGTGTGATATTTTATCAGTTTCCGTTAAGGAATGTTACCTTTGAATGGGATTTATTCTACAATTACAAAAGTAACCTGGCTCTTTGCATGCCTTTTGCCCTGCAAGTTTTCTAATGTTAAATCTGAATTTCAGTTCTATTTCATACTAGTATCCCATTAGTTTTTCTTTGAGAAATGATGCTTTGCTGCTGCAATAATTCCATGCTTATAAAAGAAATTGGGTAATATGCATGTTTTATGTCTTGTTAGTTAGCTAAGGCTAATTATCAGTTTTAGTTCTAATAATTATACAGTTCTGTTTCACACTTTACAAGTTTTGGTTCAGGAGCTCTACATTTATGTGTGACTGGAGGAATTTAGTAACAGTGATGTCAAAATTAATTGAAAAAACTATTTGTAGTCAGTTTTTTTTTACTCTTTGTAACTTACCTTTTTATATTGTGTTGAGGGACTAGTTTTGGAAGCTGTCACCTCCAGTATCAGCTTCTTTCCAGAAAGAAACCAACTACAAATAGTTTTTTCAAGTAACTTTACATTTGTTAATACAGTGATTTTATAGTATAAAATTGAGTTAGCAATTTGCATGTATTAATTTTTAACTTGAATTCTAATAATTGTACAGGTTTATTTCACACTTCATAAGTTACAAAATAACATTTGCAATTTTGATGCTTTAGGAATTTTACTGCTAATAACACTGGACAACAAAATTTAACTTTTTTCTGTTATGGAAACAAAAACACTGGAATTGAGTGTACTTTTTCATACTGAATATGAATATGTCAGTAAACTTGTCAGTTGGGGTCTAGTTTCCCTGTAATTACAAGAATTATAATTTGAGGAAAAAATCAGTAGAAAAAAATTATATTTTCCCAATCATAATACTGTTTGTCTAGACTTACCTCAATTAAAGATGTCTCCTTTTAGCTTGTCTGCTATACTGGACCTCATGAGCATCCCTCATCACCAAATCAGCAATAATCCACTAACATGGATATACTCCATTTACCATGGTAATGTCATTCAAATGTTAATATTGTCTGATTAAAGCACTCTCCATGTTCGTCGGAAATTATACCATAATTTTCAGGGAAAAAGTCTAAATGAGAGTGAAGAAAGTACCTTCAATGACATATTGTACTGCATTGTATGATAAGCCAGAAATATGTTATCCACTATTTCCCTATAATTTGGTGCATGACAGTTCCCTAGGAAATTTGAGGCAACCTCTCAGAAAGATTTCCAAGCAGCATTTCTTTTCTTGTCACAAGTCATTCGAAATGTTGATCAATAAAGTGTTCTCTGATTTGAGTCCTATAAAAATTCCTTCTTTAATTTTGGCAATACTTAGCCTTGGAAATTTTGAAAGTAAATATCTAAATGCTGCTCACTTTCTTCTTGGGCAACAAGCCAGGTGAGAAAATGATTAGATACCAACGTTTCGGGAGTGTGCATCTCTCCCATCGTCAGGATATTTATTAAATGTTATAACCACAAATGTATCACTGGATATAACATAACTATAAACGAGGACAAAACACTGTCAAAATATGCATTACTGAACAAAAGACTGTTTTCAGTAAATTAAATGGCAGGTCAGGAGATGGCGTGAGTATAGAAAATTAGGACTTGAAGCTTTCACAGCGAGCATTACTAATCAAGGCTTCGCGGGTGATCAGCCATCTCGACGTTTATTAATTTGACACGGCTGATCACCCGCGAAGCCTTGATTAGTATAGAAAATTAATTGGGTCAAAGAAACGTAACTACTTAACTTGATTATCAAGCTGTATTGATCTGTGCTTCTTAAGTCGACTGATTTCAATTTTTAAGGCCGGTTTCCAAGAGGAGCTAAACTGAAATCCAGCATCACGATTAAGCATGCTCCTCTCGGAGGAAATGTTTAAAGCTTCCTTAATTCCCCGCTCCCAGTAATTGTTGCATTTTGTCAAGATGGTCGTCTCCCGAAAGTCGTTATCAAAACAATGCTCTGCCAGCCCAGACTTCTCAGGTTGCATTAAATGAATGCTCCGTTCATGTTCGTTTATTCTGGTAGCGATGGTCCTTCTGGTTTGTCCTATATACGGGGTCCCACATTCAACACTCCCGGAACTTGGAAGTCCAGTTTGTCTTTCACTAGTCTCAACAGATGTTTAATCTTTGGAGGTGTTATATGCGGTGATTCATTTGTGGTTATAACATTTAATAATTGTCTTTTCACCTGGCTTGCTTCCCGAGAAGAACTTGAGCATATTCGTCGCCAGGAAAGCTTCAGGTCTTAATCTAAAAGCTGGTCCATCACAATCCATTGCTTTAACAAAACTTTTAAGGAGTCCCAATTTGATGTGTAATGTAGGGAGCAAAATTGTCATAGATTCAATCAATGGCTGCTTCTTTTTATTCATTGTTTCTGGTTCCAGAGTTTATCAAACAGGCAATCTTTTCTTTTGTAGTGTTAAGTTTTAGCCCAGCTGTCCCATTTGCATAAAAAATAAATATTGTGTAAAATCTCGGTAGCTCAATGGATAAGAGCGATTGGACAGAAACCAGTAGATCCATGGTTCAAATCCGGGCTGTGGCATTAAATTTTTCATGTCGACTCTTATCAATGCAGTACCTTAGCCTGTATACGGCTAGTGTGAAGAAATGAATAATTTCCATGAATTAAATTGTGTAAATCCTTATTGTAACCAAAGAAGAATTGCAACCATCTTCAAATCACAACATATTTGCCACTTAGATCTGTCATAATTTGAAGTATGTCTCATATTTTCATATGGACTGGGAAGCCAATTGGAACTGAAAGCAAAGTGCAGTAATACAGCTTTAAGGCTCAACATGGGAGCCTCCATTGTTCTGGTGTGTGTGAGATATTAGGATCATGATGTTGAAGCTCTAGGTATATTTTCAGAAGTGCTGGATTTAGGTTCATCATCAGAATCAGTGGTATAGGACTTAGGTGGAAATAGGATAGGGAATTAATTGGAGTGGGGCACTGGACAAATAACTGGTGGTATAGACAGAGTCAACATGAAAAATTCAATGCCATGGGCAGGATTTTTTTCCAACATGTTAGCTTATATACCGCTAGTGTGAAGAAATGATTAATTTCCACCATTTAAGACTTGAAGGTTTCACGGTGAGCATTACTAATCAAGGTTTCGTGGCTGATCAGCCATGTCAAATTAATAAATGTCGAGCTTTCGGCCATTGCAAACTCCATGGCCTTCTTCAGGATCCTGATTCCTGGTTTGCAATGGCCGAAAGCTCGACGTTTATTATTTTGACACAGCTGATCACCTGCGAAGCCTTGATTAGTAATTTCCACCAATTAAACTGGTGGTATATTTGGGTAATTCAATCGACCTTTACTTCCTTGAAATGAACTTCACAGGTGGTACCATACAGAAATAACAATCACTTACATGGTCGGTTTATTCCCTCCAAATCATGGACACAGCAAAAGGCACAAATCTTTTTCTTTAGCCATTCACTGATGCCTAATTTCACCAACAGATGTCAAGACTTAACATGGCTGTTAGTCTGTTTAGCATAGTTATAACAAAAATTGCATTTCACCACAAGTGTTAGCTTAACACTCACGTTAAATCTCTTGTTTAACTAACAAGCCATATTTCTGTTGTTAAGTGGTTAATAATTGTAAAATTGTCAAGATGGTGGGCGTGAACACAACTTTTGATGTCAATTTGTGGCTCTTCTTTCTAATATGAGACGTGGCGATTTTTTTCTAATTCCTTCACACTTTTTGATATTTTCATATACAACCATGATTTTTAATATAATTTCTTTACTTTTACTGCAATTTCGTGTTGGAGGGCATTCTTTCAACGTTATTAATTGTTTGTTTATTTACTTACTGCGTGATGTAGCCATACTGAAGAATTCAGTGCAGCTAAACTATGCTTGTTTCTCCACTGAAAGCAATGCTGCCAACAGTCTTACTTTTCCCGAAATTACACTGTCTAGCAGACTAAATGTATGAGTTTGCGGACTGTATCGGACTGGTTCGGCTACTGCCGCGAAGTGTGCATGATGTCAAATGACACCAAGTACACTGCAAGGGGGAAAATTGGCAGTCCTGGTCACGTCGTTCAAATCGACGAATGCAAAAATGGATGACACAAGTTTTATTGTGGGCGCTGCAATTAGACTATAGAGCGT
Organism: Mantis religiosa; assembly: GCA_030765055.1. Classification (NCBI taxonomy): domain Eukaryota; kingdom Metazoa; phylum Arthropoda; class Insecta; order Mantodea; family Mantidae; genus Mantis; species Mantis religiosa. Next base: position 62,974 of record JAUKNK010000130.1, on the reverse strand, counting down.
ATTTGCATCCCTCCTGTTGGGGCATATCGTCATCCGCACCTCATTCGTTTCCACGTTGATCATTCCCAAGATCCAGTTGTCCTCTACGATGTGCCCACGATGAAACTTGCGTCGTCCTATTTTGCATTCGTGGATTTGAACGACGTGACCGGGACCGCCAATTTTCCCCCTTGAAGTATACTTGGTGTCATTTGACATCATGCACATTTTGTGGCAGTAGCCGAACCAGTTCGATGCAGTCCGTGAGCTCATACATGTATTTCCTATGGAGCACTCAACTATCTTCGTGTCGTAGGATTGTTTATGTGCAAAGCAGTGCATGAGTAACAAAATTTGACCGGGCAATAACTTAGCCTGCTCAAACCATGTTCCTTTGCACACAAGAGTGTCACCTATGTCTGGGGCACTTTTGCAGAGGTTGGCTACAAGTTTTACATATTCTCATGTTGGCTGCAATGCCAGAACCATCTGTTTGTCTGCTTGCGCATGCGTATACGTGCACCTTTTGACTTAGAAAATATTCTTGCTTCGCACGAAAGAAAGTTTCTCCTCTATTTGTTATATTTAAGACGTCTAAATGGCATTCATAATAGAGTATGGCCTATGAGGAGAAATTATTTTGAGGAGCTATCAGAAGATTTTCTACAGAGGTATAGACTGTCGAAACAAGTTGTTATGGAGGTTAGTGAGGAAGTACAAAAGAGATTAGAACATGCATCGGATAGGAATAAGCCAATCTCGCCTTTGCTTCAAGTATTAAGAACTTTGCAATTTTATAATTCACTGAATTCTGTGGATAATAATACACTGTCCACCTCCCATCTTGAAATGTTTCAAGTCAGTCGTTATTTCTCTTATTCGCACCTCGTCTTAAATTTACGTAATACCGACGAAGTTGCTTCGAACTTCTGGTTGTGACATTTGTATTTGAATTAAACTCATTTCCAATCTTTTTCCCCATGTCACCATCCGTCATGTTATTTTCCACAATGTCCTTATTTTTAATTACTAATTCAACTAACAATTCTTTCTCCATTGATGAAAAATATGTCCATGACTTCTGTTCCTATTTTGTTCACCCATTTTTTCAGCTGTGTGTAAGTGAAAATAAAAACAAAAGTGCATCACAACATGTTCAGAAAATAATAAGATTCATCCACAGCCTTATGTATCTGTAATATTTACAAGTCCCTCGGTGTTAACACATGTTTGTCAACATTTTCAGAAAACAAGTTGGTGAAATGCAAGAATTTTAACACATTTGTTAACTCTAACAATTGTTACGTTATATATGTTAATGTCGATTATAACATCAGTTGGTGAAATCAGGCATGAGAGTTGCAGAGCAGGTATTGCAACAAATATGAAATGGGTACCCAGCTTTTGTCTTGGTCCCTTATTTAGCATCCAAAATACAGATTGTATGCTTTGTTTGTTAATGCAGTTATATTTTGCTTTTGGGTTGCAAAAGTTATTTTCCACAAATTTAACAAAAATTATCAATGCTATTTATAAACTTACATGGCATATTAATTTCTATCACATCTGAGATTTATCACTATGCAGAATTAAAAATGAGTTTTCTGACAAAACAGGTGTATATATGGTTATGCACAGCACTATAGCGATTTTATGAATTTACATTACAGACAAAAACTGGTCTCCACTAGCAACGTCTTGTGTATGACTAAACCAAAATTGTTCTACAAGTGCACACAGACCTTCAACGTTGCAAATTTATATCCACCTCCCCTGTGTAAGGAGTTTGCTGTAACCTTGACAGAGGAACTACTGACACCTCTTTCAGAAAAAAAATAATCCCTGACATATGATATGACCACTACGACTATTTTTACTGTGATATTTGTGGTCAACAGTACAAAATTAGTCAGAAAACCGTAGTTTGTTTCTGTAACTTTTCGGCTGTTGTGCAGTGTAATTGCAAAATTAGGTTTCCTTAAGAAGCTTTCTATTTGCTTTTGCAAGAATTTTACAGTTATAAATATAACCTGACCTTTTGCATGTTTCATATCTTGCAATTTTTAAGATAAATTTTGAATTTCAATGCTAATAATTCTACAGTTCTCTTTTTTACCTTTATCAATTTTCCCTAAGGAATTCTACATTTTCTGTTATAATTCTAAGTAACACTGCATTTTATATGATTTAATTTTGAATTTCAGTTTTAAAAATTGTACTAATGTAAGTATTTTAAAAAGACAGTTGTTAGATTGCACTAGCTGCTTTATAAATGCATGTTTAGTGAGAATTATCCTTTTCAAACTCTTATCTGGTGAGCTGAGTCTTATTTCTATATCAGGTTGTGTCATGGTGAAATTGATATAATGATATAATGATGTAACTTAAATTTAAATGCAGATATTATAAATGTAAACAAAACATATAAAATAAATAAGCTATAATTTCTGAAAATGTTTAATTTTATATATGTGTCTCAGTGCAGCTCTGTTTTATGTTCTACACTTATCCTTAAGCAGCACACACTTGCTGTTTCAAGAACTTAACTCTTAAACCCAACTTAGATTTTGCATGCATAGTTCCACTCCTTGATTGGATATATTGGGCAGTGATCATTATTCCATTAACATTCACTTTTCAAGATGCCATGATATACCTTCAGGCCATCCTCGCTGGATTATTTTCAGTGCTGACTTAGAGCAATTTAGTTCACCACCATCAATGAAATGGTGCAGCTCACATCAGATTCCAGCATTCCTCGAGGTTCATCTGCACCATGTTACGTTCCTGTTCCTTGATGATCCAAGGAATGACCCTTGCTATCAAAATATGCAAATTTGTTCTGCTTATCTTTCAGTTAGATCCTATGGAACAGAACTTTGTTTCTTTTAAAGGTTGTCGTGCTCGGGCACGTGTTTACTACGCAGTGCAAAATACAAATCTCTTCCCTTTCTCGTCTCAGTTCTATACAGCTGATGTAGACGTATGGCAGATATCGCCAGACAGTCATTCCTGGCCTTGCTGTAAATGGTTTAATTTAACCATTGAACAAGCTGTAACCCAGGCCCATTTATGGTGCTACTAGCCAAATGGATATTTATGATAGATCCCTTCTTCCTATCAAGTCATCTGCAGAGCAGATAGTCCTTCATTTAACAGTAATTGTAATGAGCCATACACAGCTGCCAAGTGGTCCAAAGCAGAGGATTCTTCTCCTAGTCTGTGACATCCACCGAAAAATGCTGCTACATCTTCCAGCTGAGGCTGTGTCTTTTCTGCTGGCCATATTTAACATCTGACATCAGCAGGTGTGCAAGAGGATATTGTTATTTCAATCCGGACATTTCCCTTTTGCTACTGCCCTATTTGTCTGATGTTTGTAAGACCACTGAACATATTGTGACCTGCTTTGTCACCAAGTGCTGACTTACTATCACCTTTTCTTTTACACCATTACACAACTTCAACATGTGTCTTTAATGTTTCTTTGTCACTTTAGCATGCATCTACTTGTGTTGCTAGTGATCTCTCTGACGTACACACAGATGCACCTCTTACACAGAGCTGTATGGTGATTCTGAACACAACTGCAATATTCACATATAAACGATTTGCTGTTGTCGCAGAGCCCGTCGATTCCTCACCATGGAGCTGCACTTATTGACACGTGAACTGCTTCCTGCACCATTCCACGGCCTGCCAACTCCTCACCATGGAGCTTGGAACGTACCACACTTTTAGCATTGCTCAGTCAACTCACGCAACTCGACTGACCGATTGACTTATGAAGTGCTTCACTTTGCCGACGCCTCCCCATGGAGTCGCTTTTGAAGATCGAAACTCTCACAAAATCTAAAACCCTCACTACTTTACTCATTTACTGTTGGCCTTGCATCGGCTTTATGTACCTTTCGAGCTTAGTAACTTCTGGTGATAGATCCTTCTAGTAATGGAAACCTCTCGAGTTAGTCTCGAATGCTCTTTTGCGTAATACAACTCATTTCTAGATTCATGATGTGAGCTCATGCCTGCTCTTGAAGGCAACAGACGGAGCCCCACCCACAGCAGGCAGTGCGAATGTCGATATCACAGTGGGAACACTGGTTAGTGTGGATGCTAGAGACGAATAACCTGCTCTGCAATGTTCTATGCAGTTAACGTTGCCATTGCTCCTGTGTCAACAGCCTGACATGCTTGGAAGTTTACATCCACGATGTCTTTTCTGTGAAACAGCATGTCGTTGGTGTTTTGTTTGAACTGGAAAAGGCTTGGTCCTGTGGTACCCTCCAGTCATTTAGCTGTATCTGCATAGTGAACACGATTTCGCAAGAAAATCCAGGAGAACAGTGTGCCCAGAGATTGATCTGCCGTGACCATTAATGTCACTAGTGTCGGTGGGGGAATCCCAATGTCACTGTATGTTGACGACTTTCCTCTTAGAACGTTGAACATACTAAGCATCAACTGCAGTTAACCATAACATTACAGGCAGCTTTGGCCTTTTGTACCGGTTTTTGCTTTATCTTTATCCTCATCCAGATCTTCATTTGAACTGCACATTCTCTGCCCTTTGTTCCACGCAAGTTCTTGGGCCTTTCCCACTGACATTAGTCACTTTCGTGCTTCGTATGATAGTTTGCTGTTAAGTGCTGAAGGTTTTATCTGGAGACTATGGTGCACAATCCACCTCTAAACTTTGCTTAATATTGTGACCTTGCCACAGCTGTTTTCCACACTAGAAGTGTTGAATACTTGTATGCCGATTCAAGTGAACCTCCAGTGTATGTTCGTCACTCGGTATTAGTTTGTTCATATGTTGCACCACCCAGATCGGTACTGCATCCGGATGTCGCTCATCGTTACATGTGGCATGATGCTACAACATTCTTCACGTCTTGCTGTACATGCCCTCCGACTGCCTCCTGTAGAGAGGTGCTCTCTTGGCCATTATCTTCAATTGAAACTTCAGCATGCTCGGTATGCCTCATGCTTTTGGATAATGCTAAGATCGCTACTTCGCAGTTTTCGCCAAAGTACGGGACTCATCAGAACTTAACTCTTGATTTGCTGATTCTTCCCATGTTGGTAATACTAAAGGTTGTACTGTTTGTAACGGTGAGGCTTACATATATCTGCATCTGGAAGCCAGTTATGCTTTTACTGCCATTGCAATATTTTATTTCCTGGATGTTTTATTATTTCCTCTAGCTCTCTGAGTGCTATTCAGGCCCTGCAACATAGAGACACTCACCTCTGAATTGCTGGGTTGCAGATACCAACTAGTTTTTACATGGACTGCAGGCCATGTGGGCATTTCCTGCAGTGAGGTGGCGGCTAAGTCTGCATGCCATTTGCCGCGATGTTTTGCAACTCTTATCAGGACATTCAAGAATACTTTCTCTTTATTTGTTCTCGCCTTGGGAGCAGTCTTGGGAAGCGTTGGTGGGCACTCAACTCCGGGAAATAGAGGAGAATGTAAAGCCCAGACTAACATCATGCTGCACGTAATTCTTGTGATCCTAGGTTAATCTAACTCGGTTAGGAATAAATCATGCACACGACCATGGCCATTGTTTTGAGTGGTACCTTGGCTCCATGTAGCAGATGCTCCTTGATTTGTATTTGTATTTGCCGAGGTATTTGATTGCCCGAGGTATGCTTGTAAGCACCAATCCCTTGACTGGGTGATATTGTGTACTGAATTATAGGTGACGACCCGGGATCAGTTTGTCACCAGTATTGATTTTAATATGCAAGTCTAATTTTTGAGATGTAACGGTGAAGCAATACAAATATTACAATAAAATATAATAATTTGCTACAAACTTCAGTTTCACCTTAATAAATTGGTAAATTCTTCACAGAACTCGAGACTAGTTCCACAAATTCTTATTTAAGTGATCAGTCTGAAACTAGTCTCTTGAGTTCTGGGAAGAATTTACCAATTTCTTAAAAGGATAAGTGAAGTTTGTAGCAAATTATTATACTTTATAATTTTTAAGATCTATGTAATTTTTTTATAATTTTAATGCTTCATGTATTTGTCTTGTGTTTCATGTTTTAACTTTATAACACTAAAAGTGATAAGTTGCTGAGCTTAACCGCCCCCCCCCCCTGCTCTGCTGCTTAGACACATTCTTCTTGACACCATGAACTATTCATTAAACATCTACAAGTATGCATTTTGAAACAATGGTTGCTAAAATGTGTTAATGAGAGAAATATTGTTTTCCCATTCTGAATAAACATACATGCAGTTAGTCAACATGAAAAATTCAATGTCATGGCCGGGATTTGAACCACAGATCTCCTGGTTTCTGTCCAGTTGCTCTTACCCCTTGAGCTACCATGGCCAACATGCCGTCCTGACATTAAGTTCTCAAACTGACTCATATATTCCCCAGTAAATCACTAGGGGCTCTTGCATTTGAGATACACCATTTGTGGCGACTGACTATCGTAAGTTCTTTTAGTCCCAGGCTACTTATTTAACTCTTATTCAGTTAATTGCTGAAAATTTATCATTTCTTCAAACTAGCCGTATACAGGCAAGGCAGTGTTTCTCAAAGTGTGGTCCACCAGGGGATATAGGGGGTCCGTGAGGGGGTCCCTTAAGTCAAGTTATAATATTGAATTAAAACTATAGAAAATGCAGAATTGTATTTACTGATTCACTTATCTGCTCGTTGCCGAATTATATTAGTTTTAGTTAACATTTCTTATACAGCAATGTCGTAACAATGTCACACAGCTGAGAGGTGCTATCAGTGTAATAGTTGGGAACGTGTATAGTCTGTGAGGTTTAACTAGTCGTGTGCCTTTTAGAAAGAGAAAGGAATACTGACCGCTCACTCTATGACGTAGCGGGCAAAGCAGACACCCCAGCCAAGCATGCATCAGTGGCGGAGTGCCCCTTCTCCACTTGGTCCGATTGTTGCTCATCCCCCGATACACAGTCAGAAATTTGAAACGAATCTTCGTTTTCTTCTTCCGATTCCAAGTCTTTTAAATTTATAACTAATCTGTCTGTAATTTCATCTATCAGACCATCTTTTCCCCGGTAAAACTATTCAGTGTTTTGTACATGCTCACACGTGCTTTTCCAGCTTTCTGGGGTCACTTTTCTAATCGCATTATGAAACAAGGCTCTTACATCGACATTTTTAAGTGAAATGTTATGTTTGGCATCATCATTCTTCACTTGAGCCCAAATAAGTTCTATAGCATTAAAGTTGCAGTGATAAGGTGGCAATCTTACTATGGTATGACCGTGTACCTCTGCGAGACTATTTCATACACTTTGAAATTATCCTTTTCAGTTTAACTAATTCGTATAGCACTGGATTTGTCGCTTGTGGATCAAACTCAATATTCCTATAACGAAGCCATTCCTGCATATGGGATTTGAGTGAAGATGAAGTGGGTGCTTTATTAATTTCTATGGAATGATAAGGGGCATTGTCCATAATGATGACATCACTAGACGGGATGTTAGGTAGTAATGTATTAACAAACCAATCCTTGAAAATATTATTATCAATTTCTACATGGTAGTCTTTGGTTGAATTTGACTTAAAAGTTAGCAAAGCATTATCAATAAATCCTGGTGAATATCCAGCATGTTCGTATATAATTGGCTGCCCTTTGCCGATTAGTGTTTTAAGAGGGAAATCAGTTACATTTGCATCAGCAACACACTTCCACACCGTATTTCTCGTATGGTTTATATTTACCCAAGTTTCGTCAAAGTACACTATAGGCCTACCTGTAGATCTCAGTTCTTACATTCGTCTTAAAAATTTAAATCTTTTAGAAACAGTATCCATTCGTTCCATTAAAAAGTGTATTCCTTGTGAATTTTTACCGTAACTGAAATTAAGCCTTTTAAGAATTTGTTTAAGGGTCACACGCTTCCTTTAACTAAGTTTTTAGCTCTTACAGCCTCATATATGTCCAGCAAACTAGGTAGAAAGTCCGTACGATACAGCGAATAGATTGTTCGCTTAATAGCAGCAGCTGTGAGTGAATCAATTTCTGTTTTTCGCAGTCTTCTATTAGGGCGCTTCTTGCCTGGTGTTTTGCAGTCTACTGCTGCTAGCTTCTGCATTTTTGTCTTCTTTTAAAATTCGTTGGACAGAACTAGAAGAAATACCTGTAGCAGCAGCAGTTCTCTCAACGATGATCGTCACTGAAATAGTCGGCTTTCCACAATTAAAAGCTTCACATTCACCACTGAAGAAACCGTGAACTTTGACTACAATTTCCCTAGAATCTGATTTTAGAACTTTCCCTCGAGATTCAACTTGAAACAACACAAACACAACTAAAACTACAAGAAAATAATTCAACATTATATCCATATGTTGCAACAATGAAAAAATTTTGTGTGTCGTGTAAATCCACAAAACAATAAATGCACAGTTCTATCGCTCATATGCCACTGACAACCTGTAATCAACACACAGCGGAGTGGGGGTTGCCAGCGTCTACTTTCCACGAATCACGACAAAGCAGTGGTTGCTAACCCGCCCACGTGTGCTAGACAAGGACAGCATTCTGTGTTAGACAAGGATAGTAGAGAATACGCCAAGTTAAACCTCACAGACTCTAGTATAGCGTTATAATAGCAGCAACGGAAGGTTGTTGAACTTTCTACCAAAGGACGTATAGTGTGCCCTTTCCAACCATCTATATGTCCAAGCAAACATTTTCAGTGTTGTGTAACATCAAGCCATTGAGGAGAAACAGACTTGCCAATGTACTTGTCAACGGACTTAAGAGTAAAACTCATCAACATTAAGTCCAGCTTAACTGAGCTTATTCAATAAAAAAGTTGCATTGTTCACATTAATACATTCCAAAGAACAAAGTTTCAAGCTTTTGCCTCGTAAACGGATTTTTTTAGTAACCCAATACTAACTTTGGTGAAATGGTGGATTGAAAACATTATGAATACTTTATATATAGTTTCTTTACATGGAAAATAAATTCATTTTTATAACATGTGTGTGATGTTATTAATCCTTGGGTAATCCAAAGAGTGTGGTATTTCAAATTTTTACTGATGTAAAGCTAAAGTTAAATAAAAATCAAGTTGGGCGAACTTGTATACAATTTACTTCTAAGTGAAAAGAAAATCAATTTTAATAAAGACAATTTAAAAAAAATATATATATATATATTTTTTTTAGATACATGTTATACACAAGTTTATTTTATTTAGTTTAACTTAAATTTTTTAATTTATTATTAATTAAATTTAAAACTAAATTTGCAAGAAAATATCTTAAATTATACATACAGTAATTATTTAAATTCCAATCATAACATTCAACCAAAAAAGTAATATTCTAACCATTGTATCACTGTATGTATATAAAAACATTCTTTTAACTGTAAATAGTACAAATGGTATGCTAATGAATAGTGAAATGCATTCACATAATACCAGATAAAATATGGATTTCCATAGAATAACTGTGAATAAAAAGAAAATTAATACTGATTCATATATTGTAGGCAGTATACTGTACAATAAACTACCAGCTATAATTAAGTCCTGTGCAAAAAATTGTTTTCAAAGTAAGCTAAAGATGTATCTCATTCATAAATGTTTGTATAAACTGGAGGAATTTTAATTTGAATTGTTATTAACTATGTATATTTGGTGATATTTATTATTATTATTATTATTATTATTATTATTATTATTATTATTATTATTATTATTATTATTATTATTATTATTATTATTATTATTATTATTATTATTATTATTATTATTATTATTATTATTATTATTATTATTATTATTATCATTATTATTATTATTATTACATACTTTTTGTATAAAATAATTGATTTTTTTTATAAACTTTGTAAATATTGTAAATAGCCTCTGACAATGTCAGACACTCCGTATGAGTCTATTGGCAATAATAAACCACCAACACCACCACCACCGTCGCCGCCGCCGGCGCCACCACCACCGCCACCACCACTGCCGCCGCCGCTGCCAACGCCGCCACCACCACCACCACCATCATCACCGACCACCACCACCACCACCGACCACTACCACCACCACCACCACCGACCACTACCACCGACCACTACCACCACCACCGACCACTACCACCACCACCGACCACCGACCACCGACCACCACCACCGACCACCACCACCACCACCGACCACCACCACCACCACCACCACCACCACCAACCACCAACCACCAACCACCAACCACCAACCACCAACCACCAACCACCAACCACCAACCACCAACCACCAACCACCAACCACCAACCACCAACCACCTACCACCTACCACCTACCACCGACCACCGACCAATAGTAAGTCGCCACAAACTGTGTATCTCGAATGCAAGAGTGCCTAGTGGTCTACCGGGGAAATATACAAGTCAAATGGAGAATTTAATGTCATGACGGCAAGTTGGCCATGGTAGCTCAATGGGTGAGAGCGACTGGACAAAAACCAGGAGATCTGTGGTTCAAATCCCGGCTATGCCATTGAATTTTTCATGTTGACTCTATCCATTCAAAGCCTTTAGCCTATATACGGCTAGTGTGAAGAAATGATTAATTTCCATCGGTTAACTAAAATACATGCAGTTCTTTTTATGTGAAGGTTAACCAGGTGTTTTCCTCAGTGCAATTCAGAATAAACAGAAGAAAACTACGAGGGCACATACACAAAATTGAAAGAAAGTGACTGTATGAGCCAGTGTCACACAGTATGTAAAGAGGGATGTGAAGTGAAACATTTATGGAAGAGAATCAATTATTTCTATTAGCTTAAGCTTTATTCGTACAGTAAACATAATGAAACTGTCAAAATAAGGGATTTATGCCATCCAGTTCATGTGGAATACTTCTTTCTAACCTAAAATACAAGAAATTCCATTTAATGTAAGACAGTTGACAGTGATATGAAACTGCAGTTGTCTTCTATGGATTACGTTTTGCAGAGCAACCTACACATACACTTTATGATTTAACATAAAGTGAGAGACAAATAGTCCGTAGTACATAGTGCTTGTGGAATGGTGCTGATTAGATGAAATTATGGAATTATTAAACATCTCTAAAAGTTATAGCAAAAAATAATTTTACTTTTTATGTATAAGGGGTGTTCAATAAGTAATGAAACACATTTTTGTGTCTTATTCAAATCAAACATTTTTGTTTCTTAAAGCAGGTTGGTTTTATTCAGGATTCAAATACATCATGTTATTCCCCAATGTTTTGGCTACAAAACCCTATTTTTTAACATAATTTGCATTCAATGCTACGGCCTTACATCACCTTGATGCCTGCATGGCACTGCTCTACTGGTCTGTCTTTCTGCATCAATAACTTCCATATCATCTGTGTAGTGCTTTCCATGGAGTGCATCCTTCATTGTGCTGAACAGGTGGAAGTTGGAAGGTGCGAGATATGGGCTATAGGTGGATGAGGAAGAACAGTACACTGAAGTTTTGTGAGCTCCTCTTGGGTATTCAGACTTGTGTGAGGCCTTACACTATCATGCAGAATGAGAAATTCATTTGCATTTTTGTGGCTACAAACATGCTGAAGTTGTTTCTTCAATACACTCAAGAGTTGATAGTTTCACCATTAGGGAGGACATCGAATAGAATAACCCCTTCAGAGTCCCAGAAACCGTAGCCATGACATTACCAGCTGAGGGTACAGACTTGAACTTTTTCTCCGAAGGAGAGTTGGGTGGTGCCATTCCATGGATTGCTGTTTTGTTTTGGATTTGATGTGATGAACCCATGTTTCACTGTCTGTGACTATTTGACAAAAAAATTGTCACTCTCAGCCTCATAATGAGTAATCAGTTCTGCACAGATGGTCCTTCTGTGATCTTTATGGTTGTCAGTCTAGAGGAATCCGGCAGAAACCTTCGAGTACCTCGCTGGTGGACTAGTGTGTCAGCACTACCAACAGAAGCACCAAGTTGAGAAGTGAGGTGTTGATTGTGATATGTCGATCACCTTGAATAAGAGAGTCTGCATGTTCCAACATTGCAGGAGTCACAGCTGTGTGAGGCTGCCCGGCACACAGGAGATCAGACAGGTTTGCTCAACCTTGCTGTAATGATGACTCACCGTGTTTTTGTCCACTGCCAGGTCTCTGTGGACATTCTGCAAACAACTATGAATACCTGTGATGCACTGATTTTCTGCCAAAAGAAACTCAATAACTGCTCTTTATTTGTAATGTACCTCCGTTACTGACACCATTTTGAAGGCTAGTTATAGCACTGCCACTTAACAAAAATTGATGAAATTATGTGAAGTCAAGCAGGAATATTTAAACCTATCAACAGAAAATTTCAATTTTCCAAAATTGACAGCAAAAAAAATGTTGTATTACTTATTGAATGCACCTCGTATTAATCTATAATGGAGCATGACTGAACACAAAAGTCATTGTTGTGAAACTCAGCTCAATACTTAGCAGTGTTGTTATATGCATCCTGAAATGGCAGTGCACACACCCAGCTACATCATAGTTTGATCATGCCAACATGGACAGCTAAAACGTGTACATTGCATTAAACATGATGCATTAAGAGTAATCAGCCTTTATACTATTATCCATGTCAAACCTCCTGCATATGGTAATAGTCAATAGAGTGCTGCAATGTATAGATAGACCGCAAACAAAGTATAGTCGGTGTGCGCATGCGCGAGTACAGTCTTTTCCCCTCCTCAACATCCAAGCAACACATGACTCCCACCCCACCATTCGTCGACCAGTGCAGTGCAACGTGCCATGGAGGAGAGGAGAGACAACCTAAACTGACAGTAGAGGGGGAAAGCTAGAGGATTTCAGTTTTGGTAAGCCATGCCTTCAACTGCATTTTGTTCGCGGTTAACCTATAGTTATAGTGTACACCTTTTGTGTGAGAGCGACAGCAATAGTAATACAGCGACAGCAATAGTAATACACTGCGCAGTGTAAGAATAGGTGCATATTATCTAGAGCTATTAAGTGCATCTGTTTAAAATCCAAATAAAATTTTGCTATTCAGTAAAACCAAACAAATGGCAATAGAAATTAACTTACCTGATTATTATTCCTGCCATGCGTAACACTAAATTTTGTTTCTCTTCTCTCGCTAACATTGTCACTCGCTTTACTTAGTGACATGTTGCAAACTTCCACAACTTCTTAGAACTGCACATTAACTACCTGTTTTGTCCCGTGGTCAGAGCATGCTAGAAGATGGAGGAAGCATAACAGGACACTCACAAAGGTTATAATACCTCTCTGTTGACACATCAAGGTTTCTTTATTCTTCACTAAATATATGCACAATACAACTGGATGTAACTATTAAACTGCTGAAGCTAAAATGAACTCTTGTTTCATTCATGCTTGGTCGATCATTTTCATTGTAGCTTTCTTAAGTTTTAAACTTTTAATAAATGATTAATATTCGAGCATTGATCTAATAATTACAAAGCGAGACTAAGCTAGTTCTGACTGGGCAACGCTGCTCACCTGTGATTCACTTTCAATCAAGTAGCCACCCGCCTTGGTAGCTTGGTGGTAGCATGTCTGCCTCGCGTTCAAAAGGTCCCGAGTTCAAATCTCGGTCAGGGTGAACTACCTAGATAAGGTTTATCTGGGGTTTTCCCTTATCCTGAAAGACGAATGTCGGGTAACTCTAAGCTCTATGGACCCTGGGCTCATTTGAGCATTTCACCCATTCCATTCATCGTCCAATATGACTTAATGTTGGAGGACATAAATTACACCAAAAAAAATGTAGCCTCTGAAGTTCATATTGTGACTTTGTGGGTTCGTGAAATGAAAAGTCCAATTACACCACTCAAAAATGTTCTTTATTTCCACCGACTTACAGTTAAACACTTGCCAATTACACAGAATTACGGAATGCACACAACTACGATTCACCAGTTCGTCCGTTACAATTCCACTTTGCTCTCGCAATTACGTACAATCCTCCGATGCACCTACACAATCTTCTCGTCCGTACACTAGCACTGCACTCTTACGCTGCTTGCCAAGAACTGACTGACTGACTGACTAACTCAATTCACTCGCTGCAGCCCCTTTTATAGGAATATCGCCGTCCTCTCGAAGCCTCTAGTTTCCGTGAATCCACGCGAAGGTTCCAGATGGCAGTGGAAGGGGGGAAGAGGCGGCCAGCGACAAGTGACATTTCCCTAATCATCCCCTCAGTTAGTGACAGAGACTGATGGGTGGGTGTGGCTTGGCTGCCTCTGGCCCCTTACTCAGCTGTCGTTGGTTGTGCTTTCCGCTAATTGGGTGACAATATGCAGGAGGTTTGATGCTGATAATAGCAAGGGATTAATTATATCAAGGGATTTTTTTCTGCCCTTCTAGTAGAAGTTACATTCTTATTTATTTATCTATGTACATATTTTAGCTCACAAACCACAAGATGAAAATCTGGGTAATTAGAACACATTTAGCTTTTAGAGTTTTTGTTACATACTTCTGCTGTGGACTTCAAAATGTTTGAATATAATGAGTTCATGATAATTTTTTCCTGTCTCAGGGCCATAATAATATCTGGAGGACCCAACTCTGTGTATGCAGAAGATGCACCACGATATGATGCGGATATATTCCGTATAGGTATTCCTGTGTTAGGTAAGTAAATTCCATCCTATCTTTTCCATTCTTCTTTATTTTTTTCTTGTTAAGGTAATACTAAAATTAAGGACAGTTTTACTAAATTAATGTATGTAGCTAACTTTATATATAAGAACTTAGCTGTGCTTCCCCCCCCCCCCCCCCCCCAGGGACCTACTGCGGTAGGTATGGAATTGGCAAGCTGGAATCTTTACACCCAGTTGGCTGTTTTTAATTACAACGAGCAGGTCTAGACAATTAAGGATAGCAAAAAGACCTCATGGAATAATTTTGTATCTTGTAACAGACATATACCTTCCTCTGTTTTATGGGATAAGCTAAGGTGTGTGGTCGGAAAATTGACCCTCATGCCAATCGCTGGTTTGAAAACATCTGCAGGAGTTACTGTTGATCAGTTTGATGTGGCTAACACCTTTGGCAATGCTTTCGCTCAAGTGTCTAGCTCAAATAATTATGTTCCTGAGTTACTCTCAGTTAACCCTTTCACCGATATGGACGTCATATGACATCCAAGTTAAAATTCCCCAAACTGATATGGACATGTATAGATGTCCTGCGCATACATGCATTTAATGCTTATTTAATGCCAATTATTTTAATCTTCCTATTTTACAATAAATTTAAATTAGTTCTATAGGGAATGTAAACATACCCTTAATAAAACCCTTAAAGGTTTCTTTTTGAATTGTACATCTCCAAACCTGGATAAACACCCAAGGGCACATCTGCAGATTCACACCAAAGAATATTGGTTTCCTTGCGAACTTCTTTTTCACGACACTAGACATTTTTGAAATGGTTGCGACTTTTGGTTGTGGGTGGTATCCTTTTAGGAAAGTGTTTTCTCTCAAGTATGAGGGGTGATGTAATGGTGGATTTCTTACCCCCCAGTGTAAAGAGGCCTCTGAGTATTATGGTTCTCAATTAGGTTATGAACTATTTATACACGCAAGTACAGGTAGGTAAATGTCTTTACTAAACAATTGTATATGGTTACATCGAGTGGTATAAAATACTTTTTTTACCATTTAACTGTTTTTCGTAAAGAGGGATAGTTAGTAATAGCTGATCCACACCACCCATATTTGACCCGCCATTTCCCCAAACAATGGAGTAGCTAACATGCCATCTGTAGACCAGTACACGTCTAATGTAGGCTTACAAAATATAACATGTGCACTGTTCACTCCTGAATTTTTACCACTTCGCAGAGCTGATTCTTCATGACACTTGAAGGAAGCAGGTCATTCACTTCCTCACTGCTACCTATATCCTAAACACTTCCTTCATAATCGCACAACAAATCTTCCAGATTTTCTAATGTAATATCAGATTATTTGCTACATTACCGAGATAAGCCATGGTTAACATTAAAATTTAACAATTTCAAATGTGCCATTAATTTAGCTCTTGATAGCTATAAAAAATCACTCTGAACACAGAGAGAGTATAAATAACTAAAATGCTGAGCAAAAACAGCTGCATAAGGCTACCAGAAACGTTGTAATAACAGATCTGTAATAACATGCTGACAGGGAGTTTTCTTTTCTGCACGTGTGTGTAACGCAACATATACTCGTATGATTATCGCTTGGTATAGCATAAACTAAAAGCTAAAACCTTGAACCGGAGAAGTCGTGAAGTAGTGAAATTTCAATGATTTATTAATATAGTATTTATTGTTACTGTAGATTTATACTTCTTCCCTTCGGGGTTGGCGCGCGTAAGTGGCGTATCCACTTCCGTCCCGTCTTGAGTACAAGCGGGGGGGCAGTTTAGGAAACTAGGTACTGTCCTAATGGAAAAGGCCTCGGAGCCCTTAATTGGGATACTCCCTGGTTGTAAGAGACCCGGGTCTTGTTCCTACGGGAACAGGGCTAATGGGAGTAGACTCTCTGCACTCAGATGTAGATTTATACTGCCTTTAATGGGTTTTAAACCAGTTTTTGTTTCGTTTAAATAACTTAATAAATACGGAAGATACGGAATTGTATTTATGATGCATTTTTACTGCATTTAACAATTTAAATGTCTTGTTCTGTTTATTGGGTATCCGTTTCTGGCCCCTGAAAGATTTAAATGGCCATTGGCGAAGCGGTTAAGACTCAGACGGAATCCCAAGGTTTCATGTTTCATTCCAGAAACCTTGAAGATTATAACCGCCTCTTCACCTTGGCAGAGTTAGAACATGCTCTTTCATCTTCGTGCTTGTCAGCACCAGGACTGGACGGAATCCAGGTTCAAATGTTACATCATCTCTCACCCGAAGGTAAGGCATTCCTGGTCGAGGTCTATAACCATGTTTGGGTTGATGCCACGTTTCCTGACAATTGGCAAGAAGCCACCATTACACCTATTTTGAAAGCTGGAAAGGACCATCACCTCCCCTCTAGCTACCGTCCCATTTCCCTCACCAGTTGCCTGTGCAAGGTGATGGAACGCATGATTAATGGTATGGTGCCTGGAAATGCACAAACTACCAAGTAACATCCAGTGCGGTAGCACAAAAGTGAATTGAGAAGATATTGACACACTGCTTCACTCACGCTGTTTTTTTTTTTTTTTTTCACAGGACATGTTTCAAGAGCTTTTGCTCTTATCAGCTGGAACTCGACTGGTGCAAATTGTAGTGGTTGCCTCTTTCTCTGTATCGTCAGGTGGTGGAGTTTCAAAATTCATGACTCTATGACGATTTTTGTTAATGAAGATTTTTTCCCATACGGAAAGGTCTATGGGGTGATTAACATATTTTAATAAAGATGTTTCCAAGTTGAAGTCATGTTTAGTATTCAAGTACACTGCAGAATATTTTTCTCTCAACTTAATAAAAAAATATAAAATAATTAACTACAATATCTTTTAATGGGGACGTACTTTTACCTGTATTAAATCTGAATCTGCTGTAATTCGGACTGCACTATTTCTGTCTTCTACTGTATATGAATAGATCGATGGTGTCGCTATGGATAGCCCTCTGAGTCTGGTTATAGCAAATTACTTTACTACAAATTTAACTGAATATTTGGTTTATATATTACAGGTATCTGTTACGGAATGCAGATGATGAACAAAGAGTTTGGTGGTCAAGTGGTACAAAAAGAAGGAAGAGAAGATGGCCAGTTTAGTGTTGAAGTGGATTGCAAATGCTTACTATTTAAGTAAGACGGTATAATGAGTCTGTTGCATTTCTCCTTTATAATATGTAATAAAACTCTAAAGGGAAAAATTGCTGTTATGTAAGTTAGATTGTGCAGAGGATTGAAAAGAAGTTTTTCTGTGTGCAGAGGCCTTGAGAAGGACCAACAGGTGTTGCTCACCCATGGGGATAGCATCGAGAAGGTGGCAGAATCATTCCGTGTGATTGCATCATCAAGTTCCTTTGTAGCTGGAATAGCTAATGATAAATTGCGACTTTATGGTGTTCAGTTTCATCCAGAGGTAACATATTAGGTATCATACTAATACTACTACTATTACTACTAATGATGATGATATGGTCACCATCATCTTTGCGGCCACTGCCATATGGTGTCATGCTTTTCAGTGAAAATTCATAAAAAGGCAGGAATCATTATAAACCCAATGAGGGTTACATAGTTTGAGGAAATCTAAAAGAGCAATAATCATATGATTCGTGCCTTTGTGGTACTTGAACTTGGTTATTTACATCCATCAATGTTAGAGAATGGTACAATATTTCTTATCTTCTATCAGTGGTGTTTGTGATGGTGAAGAAAGTGAGCTAGACGTTGGACCTGTAGATCCTATTAGAAGTGTTGTAGATGTCTCATTGCCTTTAAACGAAAGTCACGCTAATGTAGATTAGGCTGCGAACGTGTGTCATCATGTTGCTGACACAATAATAATAATAATAATAATAATAATAATAATGATAATAATAATAATATTTATTTATTTAACCTATAGATGTGGTACAAGTATGTTTCAGGCATCGTCCAGCTAAGAATAATTACAAGAATAGTCAATTACAAGTATAGTCACAATAAGTTTCAGTTCCAAAAGAAAAATACATTGTGGTTTTGTAATTTTAAATCATACTATTTTCAATATTATTTACAATATATTGAGATTTAACTGTATTGGAACACCACAGTGAAGCGAAAAATTATTAAATTTTAGATGAGTCGTATTTCTTTGCAATAGTGCCCTACAAACTAATAGATGATGCTTTGAAACTACTCAACCTGCAAGAACCCAGCATACAATTCACAGTAGAAACTGAAGAGGACTGTACTCTACCTTTTTTAGACCTTAAAATCAAAAAAGGCAATGAAAAACTAGAATTTGGCATTCATAGAAAAGCAACACACACAGATAATTACATCAAAGCAAATAGTTTCAACCCAATTCCACACAAACATGCAACCATCAACAGTCTCACACACAGATTAGTAAATCTACCTCTCAGCCAGCAAGAATATCAAAACGAATACCATCAAATCTTAAAAACTGCAATTAAAAATGGATATGGAAAAAACCTTGTAGATAAAAAACTAAAATTATTCAAACTTCAAAAGAGATTAAAACAGATCACAGCTCTCACACCAATAAAACAAGAAACTAGATTTGCTAAATTTACTTACCACCCCTGGGCCACAAAAAAGTTCCAAAAAATATTCAAGAAATACAATATAACATTGGCACCAAAAAACAATTACAACATTAAAAACCTACTTCACAGTAATAATACTGATAAGATAAAACCAGAGGAAAAGTCAGGCATTTACAAAATTAAGTGTAAAGACTGTGAAAAAATTTACATAGGGAGGACAAAAAGAAACATAGGCACTAGAAAGAAAGAACACTTCAGGCACTTAAGATACAAAAATATTGATAAGTCCGCAATAGCAGCTCATTTCTGGTCTGAAAATCATGAAATTGAAGATAGCACAGAATTACTAAAATACGTACAAAAACATAGTGAACTCGTCATATGGGAGAGGATATACATAGAAAAACATAAAAACCAACTAATGAACTTTGAAATCCCGCTAGAAGAGAATCCCACATTTCAGTTCATCGCTAAATCAACAGATGGCAGCAACAACCCCAGAATTACCCACACCACTGGATCTAGCGTCAGTCGCACAAGAGCCGTAGATGCAAACAAAGATTTGCGAAACATGTCCTCAAAATAGGTACGAAAGTGAAGCAGATGTGTAAGAAATACGACTCATCTAAAATTTAATAATTAATAATTATTTACAATATTTACAATTCATCTATTCTATATAAACATTTATTTAGAAGATACCTTTTTAGCTCCCTTTTGAAATTATCTCCATGTTGTCCTTTTAAGATACTTGGTAATCTCTTGTATAGCTTCACACCGCTCAATAGTGGGTCTTGTTCAGTTGTGCTCTTATTTATGCTGGTCTGACTTGCCACATGTGTTGTGGTCATAATGTTTGTTACAATGTGTTATATGCAAATTCTTATTAGTTATATATAGTATAACCTTATATACATATAATGAGAACAGTAAATAGCTTATTTTCTACAAAAGTATTACGACATGAAGTTTTATACCCTAAACCATACACATCTCTTATACATTTCTTCTGAAATTCCAACAATCTATTTAAATTATGTACACTAGTGCTTCCCTCAATGCCATATTGTAAGTAAGGATATATTACACCAAAATGTCATTTTCAATGTACTCTTATCTAAATATTTTGAGAGGCTCCTCTATAGATATAAACCTGTACTTACTCTTTTATACACATAGTCTATATGTGGATTAAATGAGAGGCTTTTTTCCAAAATTATACCTAGGAAATTAATTTGTTGTACTAGTTCAATGATACTGTTCCCTAGTTTTACCACCAAAGGTCTTTCTGAATTCAATCTTCCATACTGAAAATGCAATAATTTTGTTTTATCTATATTCACTTTTAAATTATTATGTTCCAGATATTTAAGTAGGTCATTAAAAGTGTCTATAATAGAATTCTCCAAGAGATTCATGGTTTTGTGCCAGTACAGTAAAGTAGTATCACCAGCATAGGATACATTTTTGCAGTTTTCATAACACAATAAGTCATTTATATATAATAGAAATAATATTGGCCCAAGTACCGATCCTTGTGGCACGCCATATTTAACTATATCATATGGCAACATATAACGTCCAATTGACCCATTGTTGTTACAGGTTATTATTGTGCATTGTTTGCGATTTGTTAAATAGGATTTTGGTATGTCATGCATTTTGCCTTTTATTCCATAACCTTCTAGTTTGTCCAATAATAAGTTTAATGCTACACTATCGAATGTTCTAGAGAGATATAAGAACAGTCCTACTGTTTGATTACCTTTATCAAGTTGTGAATAAATCTGGATATGAAATGGAAGATATGAATGCATTTATAACATTAATTGGAAGCTAGGTGTAAGATTAGTCTCCTGCAAGATGGATCGTGCAATGGGATGAATAAAAATGAATTCTTTTAAATATTGCATCGCCTATGCTTGAAATGTAATACTTCGGTCTACAATCTATCAATGAGATCATAGTAATATATAATTAAACATGCCTAACAAGGGTAGGATTTTAGAAGTTCCATGCTCCTACATCTTTTAAACTATTTCTGGTCTAGTTTATTTCAAAAGCTTAGCAATGGAGAAAGAAAGTGCAAAATTTCAGGCATGCTTCATCAATAGAAAATGTTATTTCTGCAAGTTGTATTATGTCTCACTTCTGGGAATTTGCAGGAGGAAAACCACTACAGTGGGTTCCAATGTAATAAGTGATCAATTAAAAGACAGAATTAATGGAGGCTCAAGTGTCAAAAATGGTAGCAGTATGAACAGGCTTTCCCTGTAGAAGCTATCATACAAACATAAATATTCTTAATTGGAGAGAGGTTGAAAATGAAGGCAATGGCTTCCGAAACTAGTCCCTTGATAATGTAAAAATGTAAGTGACGAAGTGTCAATAAACCGACTACAAACACTATTTCCAATTAATTTTGATGTCACTGTTACTAAATTCCTCCAATCAGGCATAAGGTAAATATTCTTGAACTTCTCTAGTTGTACCACTATTGTGATATTAGGGGATTCTTGATCCTCTATCCCTTATGCTTTTTTTTTTGAGAGTGAGAAAAGTAGAATGCAGATTGAGGGTGAAATGAATAACAGGAAAGATAATAATGGAGCAATTGGTGGAATGATGGAAAAACTGGAGATCCTGGAGAAAACCAGCCACTGCGCCGTGTAGTCCACCACAAATCTCACATGCATCGCCTGGGATCGAACCTTGGCCACCTTGGTGAGAGCCAAGCGGTCTAACTGCACGGCCATGCCAGAGCCTGAGCTTAAATATTCTTTAATATTAATTTTTAAATTGTTTATTGCAAACTAATGCATGGTTTAATTTGTAGATAGGAAATCGTCATAGAATGGGATTTTGTAGTTATTTATATGTATAACTAAGTGCCATGACTGTATGTTGCACATTTTCAGGATTTTGTTTTATAAACCACCTAAATTGCTGATATCTTCAAAAATTTCCAAATTGCTTTTTTAATCATAGCATTATAAGAATTAATCAGAATAATTGCTTCATTGTTGGTTACAGTCACATGATTGTGCACAATATCATTCAGTTGGCTGGCTCTATAGCTTGGTTGGTAGAGCACCTGCCTGCCATGCTAGGGGTTCCTGGGTTCGATTCCTGGTAGTGCGGGTGGGGATTTTTCTCTGACCAAGATAATGGCTATTTCCCCCAGAGTCTGGAAGTATGAATGAGAGTGCAAATGTGTGTGTGATCCCAACAAATATGAGTTAGCACCTTCGATATGTTCCAAAGGAGTACGGCCGCTGATATGACTATTGGAGTTATTGGAGTTAAATGGAACAAATCATTAAAAAAAAAGTATATCATATAATTGTTGAAGACTTATGATGTACTGAGTATAATTTGTCGTACATTTTAAATTCTTTTAATTGAAATTAAACTTTGACGAGTAGTGACGAGTATTAATAAACCAACTACAAATAAAATTTTAAATTAAATTTATTGGGAGTCGATTAATGACACTAAACAACACATACTTTTAAATTTTCCCAGAACTAGTTTCAGAGGCCTTCCCTCTATCATCAGCCGGACATCGATAGAGGTTATGGCAAGTTATCTGGATAAGATCTCTTCCTGGATTTACTCTTATCCTGAAAAGATGAATTAAACTCTTTGGGTCCCAGGTTCATTTGAGCATCATTTAATGTATCCCATTCATTCATTGTGTAATATGACTTACACAGTTAAAGGCTGATAAAACAACTAAAACTAAATAAATAAGTAAAAATCATCAAGTAGATGCAATGTCTTTCAAATGGCTATGCTGATTATTTCAGATAATTCAATAAATCAGAGTCAATACTCCTTGGAGTCAAAATAGGTTTACATGACAAATCCAAATCTTATCCAAATATAACTGCAACATGTTGCTCATGACAGAATCAACAACAAACATGTAAATGTAGAAGATATAGAGGTGAAGTCACTTTGTGGTATAAAAGAAAAATAAATAAAGACTCAAATTGCCTGCCTCGATAGCATATATGGTACCATGTCTGCCTCATGTACAACAGGTTCCAAGTTCATATCTCGGTCAGAGTAAGTTACCGGATACGTTTTTTTTTTTTTTTTTTTTTTTTTTTTTTTTTTTTTTTTTTTGAGTTTTCCCTTAACTTGAAAGATGAGTGTCAGATAAATCTAAGCTCTATGGACCCTGGACTTATTTCAGCAACATTTCACTCATTTCATTCACCGTCCAATATGACTTAACATTGGAGGATGTAAACAAAAGAAAAGAGGCAAACTGACAATTAGGAATTTACTGGACAGTGCAAAGGTACAAACTGAAGCCTAAAAATTTGGTGAAGCAACATGAAAGTAGCATGCCACATGTTAGATCTAAATTTATAAATTAACAATCCCGACACTCCACAAATGACAGGATGAAAACAGAATCAGAATACACCATCAAAATGTACAAGTTCTGTATAATATCTTTAGAAGTCTTATTCACTTAATATAAAATTTATAATTGATAGAACTTGTTTTTCAGAGCATTGGTTGAAAAGTTAAATTAAACATAAATATTCAAAATTGCTACAGTAGTAGGACAATAACTTGATGGATAATGTATTTTGTTTAACATATCAAATTTAGAGAGATGTCTTAAAGAATGAAAGCACTGAATCTCACTTTAAGGGCACTGTAACTAAAATTCTTGATCTTAAGGAAGACCCCAAACTGAATAGAATGTGGCAAACAGCACTGGTCAAAATCAAGAACTCCACCTGAGCCAATCAGATGCCAGCAGATAACAACACTCCATCCACAGAAGTCCAGCCCACCACCCACCCAGACCAATCACAGCAGACCACCCCTCCATCATCACATAAATACTGCAGCCTACAGTACTACTGGCACAGTTACTGTTGAAAGCATTACCAGAGTACTTTGACCTCGCTGCTGCCACTGCAGATGTCTGCCGCAGTCACAGTCAAAACATCTGGGAAGAAGGAGCCCAGTAGATCACGGTCCACCAGCCGTGAAAGCCTTAGAACTTTGATGATCACAGTATTGTTCTCATTTATTTTTACAGATTTTTCAGATAGTGATAAACTTAAAAAGAATTAAAGATTAGGGAGAAAAACTCTACAAGGCAACCGGGATTTGAACTCTAATTCAAATGTCTGTTTCTCATGCCTTGCTGATAACATATCTACTGTGCTTAAGTTTTATACTCCAGTTGCTTCAGTTGTTTTCTAACCATACCCTACAGCTGAAGTGGACATGATCAGTAACATAGTGTCACCCTGGTGGTAGACTCGCGAAGCCGATGAAAAATGATGGCCGGTGGAGATTCGGGAAACTTGGGGCCGATCGTTACCGGAAGCGAGACAGTTGAGCGTAGTTGTTTGAAAAATAAACAGTTTCAGGTTAGCTAGCAAATTGTAATGTGAAGAATGTATTTGCTACGAAAATAAAGTGTAGTTTTTGTGTTTTATAACCTCGTTTTGTTATTTCACGAACCCACAAAGTCACAACTGGTGTCAGAAGTGGGATATACGACAATGGAAGCTGTATTGGCAAAGATTTTAGAGAAAATGGAAGAAATGAAGATGGCAAATGAAAACCTCGCTGAAAAAACAGAAGCGGCAAATAACAGCCTGGCCACGAAGCTGGAGACTACAAATGACAACCTGGCCGCGGAGTTGAAACAAATAAAGACCGAATTGACCACAGAAATGAGGGCAGCGAAGATAAGCCTGGCCACGGAGATGAAAGCGGCAAACGAGGCCCTTGCCGTGAAGTTTGAAGAACAGTTGGCCGGCGTGAGGGATAACGTGACGGAGCTGGGCAAGCGGATGGGCCAAGTGGACGAGCGTGTCGAGGACCTGGCGAGCCGCGTTGATGTCTTGGAGGGAAAGGCCGACAACAGCGTCAAGTCCCTGAACGCCATAGTAGACGACGTCGTCGGCAGGAAACTAAAGGATTTGAAGGCCGACGTGCTGGGACGTGACACATCTGCGCGCGTCAAACCGCCGAAATATGACGGCGCGTCAACATTTGAGGTCTTCTGCCGCCAGTTCGACACAGTGGCCAAGCACAACAGATGGTCACCGGAGGAGGAGGTCACACAGCTAATAGCCAGCCTCCAGGGACGGGCCGCGGAAGTCCTAAACGTGGTGCAGACAACGGCGGCGCCCAAGGACATCTGGGAGGCCCTGGAGAACCGTTTCGGAAACCACCGCTTAGCCGCAGCGTACCGCAGCCAGCTAAAGGTAAGGTCACAGCAGCCGGGGGAGACGCTGCAGGAGTTCGCCCTGGCAGTTGAACAACTGGCAAGCAAGGCCCTAGTCGACCTCCCACCAGAGTTCGTGTCCCGGGAAGCAGCCTACACCTTCGTTGACGGGGTACGGGACACGGAGATAAGTCAGCGCCTAATGCTCGGCGATTATAAAACCATCCACGAGGCGCTGACAGCAGCATTAAGGATGGAGGCGGCCAAGGTAACATCTATCCCGACGTCGAGAACGAGGAGTGTCCGCTACACCGGAGACAGAAGACCAGCCGAGGGACGCCGGCGAACACCTAGTGGCCTGTGTTGGGGGTGTGAACAGCCCGGACACCTGCAAAGAGACTGCCCACACCAGGAAGAGCAGCCGGAAAACGAGTAAGGGCCGTCTTGGAGACGGGCACGTCGGCGCCATCACCACCATCCCCTCGAGTGACACTGCGCGCCGTCAGCCGGCGTATGGATGACAGCCTCATCGCGGATGGTTGGGTAAGAGGAAAGCCGTGCCGCGTGCTGGTGGACACCGGAGCGGCCGTGACCATCATCAGACCTGACGTGGCGAAAGGTTTGCCGACAAGGAAGCCGAGCCGACCATACCAGCTCGTCACGGCATCGGGCGACACCTTGCCTGGGGAGGAGGCCGTGCTGAAGCTGACCTTGGGAAGGAGCACCGTACGTCTGTGGGTGTTCGTCGCGAAAGTGGCTGAGGAGGTGATACTTGGATTGGATGCCCTCAGGAGCCATGAGGTGACTGTCGACGTCGGCAAGAAGGTCCTGCGGCTCAACGGAGAAGAGGTTATACTCCGTCAACCAGAAGAGCGCCTTGGAATTTGCAGGGTCGTCTTGAGCGAAGACGTGGTTGTCCGCGCGAGGAGCGAGGTAGTGGTGACAGCGCGACTGGAAGGCCACAGAACCAGGTACATGATGCTGGACCAGAAGACGCCTCTACACGGACTGTGTGTAGCCAGGGCATTGCTGCCGTGCCGAGAGGAGGTGCCAGTGAGACTGCTAAATCCAACGGACACCGATCACGACGTCCAGGCTGGGACGGAGTTGGGAACGTGCGAGCCCGTGGTGAGCGTAACAGCAATCGACAAGGCACAGGAGCTGGTGCTGACGCAACACCTGGGGCCCCGGCTAGAAGGCCTACTGGAGAGGGCAGCCGACCACCTGACCGCAGAACAGCTGGAGAAAGTTCCACAACTGCTAAGACGGTACCAGCGCGTCTTCAGCCAAGGTGATAGTTACTACGGCCGCACGGACAAAGTGCTTCACCGCATCGACACCGGGGACGCCCGGCCTAGTCGGCAACCACATAGACGCGTTCCGCTGGTGAAGCAAGGGGCAGTACGAGACATGCTGGAGGACATGAGATCCAGGGGAGTGATTGAAGAATCTGACAGCCCTTGGTGTTCCCCTGTAGTCTTGGTGACAAAGAAGAACGGCGAGCTGCGCTTCTGCGTAGACTACAGAAAGTTGAACGCTGTCACCCGGAAGGACTGTTTCCCCTTACCCCGGATTGACGACACCCTGGACACGCTAGCTGGTGCACAGTGGTTCTCGATCCTGGACCTGAAGTGGGGCTACTGGCAGGTAGCTCTAGACCCAAGAGACAAGGAGAAGACCGCATTCTCGACAGGCCAAGGGCTCTGGCAGTTCACGGTTATACCTCTGCAATGCACCAGCTACCTTCCAACGCCTCATGGAGTCAGTGATGAGAGGGCTGACTTACGACGCCTGCCTGCTATACCTGGACGACATCATCATCGTCGGTAAGACTTTTGAAGATCATCTCGAGAATCTCAGTAAGGTGCTACAGAGATTGCAGGCGAACAACTTGTAGCTGAACGCGAAGAAGTGCCAGCTCCTCCGCAAGGAAGTTAACTACTAAGGCCACATAGTCTCAGCAACCAGAGTGGCCACAGACCCGGAGAAGACACAGGCTGTGAAACGTTGGCCTCGCCCAAAGGATAAGAAAGAGTTGCGCAGTTTCCTGGGGCTGTGCAGTTATTATCACCGCTTCATAAAGGGGTTCTCCAACATCACCAAATACCTCACCCGCCTGAGAGAGGAACACCGGCCTTATGTGTGGACGGAGGACGCCGAGGACGCTTTCCAGCACCTGTAGGAGACCCTGTGCAGTGCTCCAATTTTAGGATTTCCACAACCAGGTGGCGCCTTTATTGTGGACACTGACGCCAGCGACCATTGCATTGGAGGCGTCCTATCACAGATCCAGGACGGCCATGAGCGGGTGATAGCCTACTACAGCAAGACGCTGTCCAAGGCAGAGAAGAACCACTGCGTCACCCAACGAGAATTATTGGCGGTAGTAAAGACCTTGGAGCACTTCCACAAGTACCTGTACGGTCAGCCATTCCACCTGAGGACTGACCATTCCGCCCTAACCTGGCTATTGAGCTTTAAGAACCTGGAAGGCCAGACAGCACGTTGGGTCCAGAGGCTGCAGGAGTACGACTTCACCTCGGAACATTGTAGAGGGAAGAGCCACGGTAACGCAGATGCCATGTCCCGAAGACCCTGTCCAGAAGAGTGCGACCAGTGTACAAGAGCGGAAGAGAAGGAGCGTGCCGCAGCAGTCCGGGTAGTTGTGGCAGTGCCTGTAGACGGCTGGGATAGCGCAGGCCTGAGGAGGGAGCAGCTGGCGGACGCAGACTTTAGGCCACTCTTGAGGGAAGTGGAGGCAGGAACAGACTGACGTGGGAGGACATCGCACCGAGGAGCGCCACCTACAAGTCGTACTGGGCCCAATGGGACTCGAAGACCAGAGATGGCGTGCTGTTCCGGGTATGGGAGTCACCCGATGGGAAGACGCAGATAGAACAGTTGGTACTTCCCCGGAGTAAGGTCCCGGAAGTCTTGGAGGAAGTGCACGCCGGTACTTCGGGGGGACACCTGGGAGCGAACCGAATGATTGACAAACTACGGCAGCGCTACTAGTGGCTGAGACTCCAAGCAGATGCTGAGAGATGGTGCCGTCAGTGTCACGTGTGCGCGGCGAGTCCTGGCCCCCAGACTATGAGCCGGGGTCGAATGCAGCAGTACAACGTGAGAGCGCCATTCGAATGGATCGCCGTTGACATTGCTGGATCGTTCTCAGATTCTGACCGAGGCAACAAGTACCTAATGGTGGTCGTGGACTACTTCACCAAGTGGCCGGAGGTGTATGCCATTCCAAACCTAGAGGCAAAGACAATCACAGACTGCCTCGTGGAGCAAGTGTTCTGCCAATTTGGGGTGCCGTTAGAGCTACACAGTGACCAGGGTACCAACTTTGAGTCCAACCTAATGAAGGAGGCACTACAAAGGCTTGGGGTGAACAAGACCCGCACGACGCCTCTACATCCCCAGTCGGATGGCATGGTCGAAAGATACATCAAGACCTTAGAGGAACACCTGAGGAAGGTCGTGGCCAGCCATCGGCGAGACTGGGACATCAAGGTGCCACTGTTCTTGCTGGCCTACCGCTCGTCTACACACGACACAACTGGGATGATGCCAGCCAGCTTAATGTTTGGGCGAGAGTTACGCCTCCCTTGTGACCTGGCTTTTGGAAGCCCTCCGGAGGCGCAGCAGCCGGTGACCGAGTATGTGGAGAACCTGGTGGACCACCTTCACGATATGCATGAGATGGCTCACCAGAACATCCAGAAGGCGAGCGACCGCATGAAGACCAGATATGACAGGCAAGCCAACAGCCAAGGGTTCCAGCAAGGTGACCTGGTCTGGTTGTACCGTCCTACCCGGACCAAGGGTTGCTGCCCGAAGCTCCAGCAGCCATGGCAAGGACCGTACCAGGTGGTGAAGAGGATTAACGACGTGGTCTACCGCATCCAGAAGGTTCCCCGAGGGAAGATGTTGGTGGTACACCTGGATCGCCTGGCACGCTACGATGGTGCTGTTCGGGACGACCAGCTTTGAGGAGGGAGCAGTGTCACCCAAACGTCGGAACTCCCTATAGCAGCGGCGGCAGCAGCAGCAGGAGACGGTCGGTGTTCGCCATGCCCCCTCGTTTGTTTTATAGCGGTAACGAGGGGTGGCTGGGAAAAAAAACATCACTGCGCTGTCTCTTTCTGTTCCACCTGAGTTCTCGAACTTACGGGATATTTCATCTAATCTAGAACCTTGCAGATTGGCCAGCTGCCCTATATAAGCAACACGTCGGGCTGGAGGTGAGTGAGTCAGTGCTTGACGAGCTAGCGAACGAACGAGAAGACTGTGTACGCGCATCGGAACGGTAACGGACGAACTGGTGAATCGTAATTTTGTGCATTACGTAATTCTGTGTAATTGGCAAGTGTTCAACTGTAAGTTGCTGGAAATAAAGAACATTTTTGAGTGGTG
Organism: Mantis religiosa; assembly: GCA_030765055.1. NCBI lineage: Eukaryota > Metazoa > Arthropoda > Insecta > Mantodea > Mantidae > Mantis > Mantis religiosa. The sequence goes on along the minus strand of JAUKNK010000130.1, from coordinate 33,110 downwards.
CAATTGGACTTTTCATTTCACGAACCCACAAAGTCACAATATATATATATAATATATTTTCGCGGCAACGGGTATAAAAATTTTGGTGCAAATAGATAACAAACGGCGGATATTGTTTCACGGTAATAAAGAGCTTGCTTAAGCAGTTAACGATAGTGCGGCTAGTGTACACAAAGATAGCAAACAAAGATAGCTGTGACTTGCCGCAATAGATTAAGTTACGCTTCTGGAATGTGATACAATATTCGGTTTCTTTATTCTTCTGGAAGAGTCTCGAATTTATCAATGAGGTATTTAAGAAGGCGACAACTCGCCAAGAGTGAGTTGTAAAACAGTCGCGGGAGAGGTAAGCAGAGAACAGCTGAGAGTGTTGTAACGAGAGCTGATTTGTTGTAACTGAATGCTGTTTGTTATTGTCATCGACCTTGGAAGATTGTGTTGTATATGTGATGTAATTTTGTTACGTTAGAATTGCTACGGAAATAAAGAAGATTTAGAATTTCGGCAAATTGGACTTTTAATTCTATATATATATATATATTGTGACTTTGTGGGTTCGTAGAATTAAAGGTCCAATTTGCCGAAATTCTAAATCTTCTTTATTTCCGTAGCAATTCTAACGTAACAAAATTACATCACATATACAACATAATCTTCCAAGGTCGATGACAATAACAAACAGCATTCAGTTGCAACAAATCAGCTCTCGTTACAACACTCTCAGCTGTTCTCTGCTTACCTCTCCTGCAACTGTTTTACAACTCATTCTTGGCGAGTTGTCGCCTTCTTAAATACCTCATTGATAAATTCGAGACTCTTCCAGAAGAATAAAGAAACCTCTATTGTAAAAGCTATTTGTAGTCAGATTATTGGCACTCGTCACTTCAATAAACTGACTACAAATAGTTTTTACGATTAATTTTGATGTCACTGTTACTAAATTCCTCCAAACACACATAATTTCTGTATGCTGAATTTGTTCTGTGGAGCTAGGCTAACGTGTTTCATGAAAATCTTAAATTTGTAAAGTATTTTTGTGTATGTGAATTTCTTGAATTTCAATTGTTTTTCTTCTTGGATGAGATTTGTGATATCTTTGATATTTTACTGTTTCAATTTTGTAATTTTCTTGTCGATTGTTACTCTGTTGAAACTGTGTTTACTATGTGTTTATATTCTAGATGATATTGTTTGTTCAGGAGAGTTTACACCAATCTGTGTTTTAAGCTATTTAGTACTGCATGTTTGTGTGTTAAGGTTTGAAACTGTTGTTCTTTGTATAATTAAACATATAAAAAATATTGTAAATCTCGATCAAGAAGAAAAATTTAAATTCAAGAAATTCGGATCCAAAAATATTTTACAAATTTAAGAAGAGTTTCATGAAACGTAACATTAGCCTATACCTACGAAACAAATTTAACATAGAGAAATTACTTTATAATAGATTAAAAGACCTTATGCCACAAGACAAAATAGCTGGAAATTATAAAATCAAATTCTCCAATTGTGATAAAGTATATATAGGAAAAATAAATATCTAGAAACCAGAATAAAGGAACATATGAGATGCTTAAAACACAAATAAATTAATAAATCTGCAGTTTCACACCATTTCTGGACGACCAACCATAACATCAAACCAAACATTACACTAATTAATCTGACCCGTCATGCAGCAGAATTGGACATATGTTTCATTTTGAAACAAGCAGTTAACGAATTTTAATTTACTGCCACCAAGTACCCTCTGGAAGTACATTTCACTGCCACATGATGTCGCCATTATAGAGGACCACCACAGCAGAAACAACACGGACGCGTTTTCTGAAGACCGAAACGTTTCTACAGAATAAAAAAAGTGATGTTAGTTTTCCTAGTACCAACTCATCTTAAGTAAATACATCTTAACACATCACTGTTTCTAGCTTCTATATATAAATGTTTTAACAGTTTGAATTTATTATAATAATTGTGATATTTCTTTACTTCTTCTAGTAGAGCATTATAAAGTTGTATTCTAGCAGTAGAGTTCGTTAGTATCATGAAGTTATACAGTGTGCACCAAAATATACAGTACTGGAAATTATATTATTCTTATTGTCAGTACCTTACATATCAAGATAATAGTATAAATTTGTAGTAAATGTTCTTCCGGGCTCATTGGCCGTGGTCTAACAGTGCGAATTTTGCCTGATGTTTCGCTCAAGACTGCGTTGAGCATTCTCAAAGGACTCGAAGAGTGACAAGGCAGTCAAGCTGCCTCCCTTATATACATCGTAGGCGACCACCTCCTCGTTGCTGATTGGCTGGAAAACAGCCAATCGTCTAGCTACCTGCCCCAGTGCCCCGTGAAAGCCTAAGTACATAGATAGTATAAATGTTCAAAATGTGCTCTGTTGCGCTGTAGGCAGTATTCATAACGATCACGCAGATTTTCCAACATATTTCTAAAAGCAGGTTGCTTTAGTGTCCTGAAGAACGAGACGATCTCCTGACGTAATGCAGACACAGTTTTGGGTGGATGTGGACAGTTGAAAACTTTCTCCTTTAACATTCCCGACATGTAAGCATCAGGTGATGTGAGACTGGAGGAATGTGATGGGTAGGGGAACTCAACCCCATGGGAAATTACTTGTCCTGGAAAGGTTTCATGCAGCATTGTCGTAGACTGTTGAGCAGTGTGGCAGGTTGCCCTGTCTTGTTGGAACCACTGTCTATTCATCTGCATGTTCCTGGCACGACAAAACCTTCTTAGATCCTGAATAAATGCCTCAATCAGCATGTTCCTATAGCATTCCCAGTTAACAGTAAGAGGTGCACCATATTTCTCTATGGTTTCCTGACATAGCACACCAAATCGTCACACGCATACTATGTAGTGGTTTCTTGAATATAGTGTCTGGCCTCTCGAAACCAAGAAAGCGAGTTGTTTGGTGATTGCTAAAACCATTCAAGTGAATGTGACTTCCGTCGGAGAACCACATGTTGAACAAGAAATTTGGATCCTTGTACACGATGGCCAAAAATCGTGCACAATATTCTATCCTGACATGCCTAACGTGCTCCTCGGTCATTGCCCAGCCTGTCTTGGTAGCGTGGTGGTAGCAGGTCTGCCTCATGTTCAAAAGGTCCCGAGTTTGAATCTCAGTCAGGGTGAGTTACCTGGATAAGGTTATTTCCGGGATTTTTCCTTATCCTGAAAGACAAATGTCGGGTAACTCTAAGCTCTATGGACCCTGGGCTCATTTGAGCATTATTTCTCCCATTGCATTCACCATCCGATATGGCTCAATGTTGGAGGACAAAAAATTAAAAAACAGTCATTGCCCAACCTGTATTTGATATGGAATTCCACCTATGTCTGTAAACAATTGTCAAAGTGACCAATTGCTGATGTTTAATTTCAGGGATGTTTGCCAAACACTTCACTTTGGAGATTGCAGTACCTGATTGAGGACATATCTATGGTTTTCATTTGTGGACACAGTTACTGGCTTACCAGACCTTCCTTGCGTTGACACAATACACAATCCGTACAACAAAATTTTTTAACAACAGATAGCATAACTGTGTTGCTAGGTGCTGGCTTATTGAAGTGTTCATGATATTGTTCCGCTACTAACGTTAAACTTGGCACACCTTTATAACCGTTTCTGTGCAAGCGAAAATAATACACCACTATAAACACTTTTCCTCTGTCATGAGACCCATTGTCACTGCCAATCACAGAGCACGACGTTCTTTACACAACTAACTATACATCATGGCAATGTAACAACGCATGTGCACTGTGCAAAAATTGAGTACTTTATATTTTGGGCGCACACCATACTTTTTAAAATGCAGAATGACATGGTAAATAAATAAATAAATAAATAAATAAATATATATATATATATATATATATATATATATATATATATATATATATATAAAGCTGAATAAAGTTCACATATTTAATTGTCTCTTGACATTTCTACATGTCTGATAAATTTCAATTTGCTCAAGGGCATAGAATTATCCTTTTCTATAGAGTAAATATTTTATCAAAATTTATATTCAATATGGTGCCCTATAGTTCAGTTATTTAAACAATATGTGAGTGAGTAAGAAAATGCTGCAGCATAGGTAAGTGATTAATCCTGGAAGATTTACAGAATTTATGCTGTTGATTAAGTTTTGGTTTATGGAGAGCTGTAATGATGACCAAGTATTTTTAAATGTAAAAGTAATTAGTTGTATTTGCATATATATTTTGGTTGTTACAGTACATAGCCTATTGTATTTACATTATCATTGAAACATTGATACCTAGTGTACACAAATTATTGTTACTGATTGAAATTGTTGTATCATTAGTATATTGCACTAGTCTAGTATTTTCTGATAGAATTTCATTGCTATTATGGATATAAGGAATAAATAGTAAAGTTCCATGCAGCATGCCATGAATTAAATTGTGATTCTGTGAATAATATTCATTGTTTTCTGACTTTGTGGTCACCAGTTGCTTTCTGTTTGTCATAAAATATTTTATTAACTTGTTTGCTAAATTATGTAACTGAATCAATTTTTTTGTATCCATGCAATCAGAAGTTTTTATAGGATCTAAAGTGATACATCTCTCACAAAGCCATTTTGTTTGGAGATCTAATTAAACTTCTCTAAATATTTACCGAGCTGGATGGCTCAGGTAGTTTCATCTGTGGTACATATTCGGGAGGTCCGGGTTCAATTCCCATGGCCGACCTACTTGACCCATGGTTTTTTTCGGGGTTTTCCCCAGGAGGTCAGGCAAATGCAGGGTTAGTTTGATTACCTCCCCTGAATTTCCTGTCCCTCAATTTCATCTCCATTATCATTTCACATCACTTCTCCTCTGGTGGTCTTTTTCAAGGTAGAAGTGTTGGCAGTAGTCTCGGTACTGCATGGCAGGATGATATGCTCTTGTTAAAACTTCCTTCTCTGGTAGGATGGTCTCTGGTCTCCAAGCCTGTTCTAGTGGGGCTGTTTCTGGGCCACAGTAGGGTGAGATGCCAGTTGTCCTGGTTTGCCCCGGAGTTTCCAACTGGTAAAGTGCTTGGACCCTGCCCTCTGCACTGTCATGGCTCCTTGGGATGGCTACCCTCTGTGAGACTCATCCTTCCTTCCTGTGGTGCCCCACTTGGGGGCAATTACCATTTCCGTGTCAAATCCCCTCTGTAACATAGTTCTGTCCTGTCCAGTCTCTTAGGTGTAACCCATTCAATTCTGATAGTATTGATATTGGTATATAGTTATGTCATTTTTGCTTCTTTTTAAAATAGTGGTATAACCTTAGCTATTTTTAATTTGTCAGAAATATGCCACATACTAGGCAGGAGTTTATTATTTGTACAAGTGGATTAGCAATTTCATGGGTACATACCATTTTTAAGTAAGACAAGTTTATAATCAATGCTTATACCATTTTTAGAGTTTAAGGTCTTTACTATATTGAGGACTGCTTTTCTGTTGGTAGGATGCAAAAGAATGCTTGTGGTATTTTTTATTTTTTTGATATATCAATGGAATTATTTGTAAATATTAATTAATGGAAGATTATTTGTGACAGAAGCAGAGTAATTAGTGACTTTATGGGAGTATTAGCAATTTGAATTGCAAACTGTGAATGAACTTTCTGGTTGTTAAGAGCTCTTTTTGGACTCCCTTTAAATCTTCATTTTATATATCTGTTATTGAGTTTAGTCCTTCCATGTTCCATGCCATTATTTTGACCTCTTTTGTGCTGTTATTTCTGAAGCAGCTTTTTGCTATTTCTATCATGCTTGTTGAAACAAAGGGTCCCTCTCTTGGCATGTGTCTTTTGCATTTTTTAGGGTTTCTGTATTCCATATTATTAATTAACTTTTGTTAATTGCTTGTTTGCTATAACCATGCCTCGCCTTTGTTGCCTCCGAAAAATATATCATTTGACGACAACTTCTTTCAGCCATTGTTGTGGCTCTACTTTATGAAGTAGCATTATTGCTTCTGCTGTCAAGGTTTGGTGGGGGATCTGGGAAGCATGGGGTTCTCTGGGTTAATTTGGCTGGATGAGATGTTTTTCAGCTAGCTCTGGTCTTGCGCAGTTAGGCATTGAGATCATTATCAAGGTACACTCTAAGTCAATGACATGCAGCTGATGATTTCTCTCCTTCCTTTATTTTTCAGTTAATTATGATAGCCAAATTGCTTCACCACTTCCGACACATTTTGCATGCGTAACTATTTCCTGTTCAACTGTGACGGACTTAAAACTGTGCGCATTTTATCATACTCTATCCTATCTTCACAATTTGATGTCTAAATGTGTCAAAGTCTTAAAAGTCTTTCTCTCTTCCTTCGAATTTCTCCCCTCCCCCCCTGTCTCTAGGAGATTAACTATTCATGCCTATTTTTTAGGATGTTCCTATTTCAAACCTCTCATGCGACATAGAGTACATTTTATTGGATGCAGACTTTCCTCATATTGAAGCTTATTGGTTCCTCAAACTAGCAGTATTCTAAGGGTTTGGTTTCTTCATCCCCAAAAGGTGTATGAACATAATGGTACTGTTTCCTGGCCATCTGCACTTTTCCAAGATGCAATGCATTCCAATCGTTGCTGGCCAGGCCCTGGAATTTTAGCTATGCATTGTTTTATACAAATATAAGTACTTGTAACAAAAAACTTCACTTATCTTAAGATAAATGATGTTGATTTTTCTTATTAGTTGAATTAGTTGAAGTTGAAATCGATTTCACGAACTCTTGTTCAGTCAAAGAAAACCACAGGAGAAAACAAATTCATTGTTAAGGAAGTTACTATGTTATGTTTTTTCAGTATTACCAAAATCTGAAAACAAAACAATCTTAAGAACAGAATCGACTGCTGGTATTTCAAAATTCTTTATGCAGTGTTTATTTTTTAAAATATCTTTTCCCAAACCATTAAATCTATCGCAACATTTAATTGTTTTAATAATTTAACTTCAGGATTTATATTATGGTTAAATGATCAAAAATGATCTGCTACGGCCGATTTATCAGTTTGTTTATACCTAATGTTACGAAAATGTTCTTTCTTTCTGATTTCTAAATTACATTTTATCTTTCCAATATAATCTTTATCACAATCGAAACAACTAAACTGATAAATACCAGACTTTTTATTATTAGGAATTTTATCTTTTATAGAGAAATGCAATAAATTTTTAATATTATATTTACTTTGAGGAACTAAAGTTATACCAAACTCTTTAAAAAAAAATTGAAAATGTTTATTAACCCAAGAATGGTAAGTAAAGTTTTTAAAATTATTATCGTCCTTTATTTTTCTAAGGGTAGAAATCTCATTATCAGTTTTTTTTTTTTTTTTGTATATTTGAATTTTTCAATTTTTTTATTTATAAAGTCTTTATTAAAACCATTAATTAAAGCAGTATTAATATGTTTATATTCTTTATTAAATTCTTCTTTATTGAGGGGTATATTAATCCATAAATCAAACTATTAAAAACAGCAAATTTATGTGGAAAAGGGTTAAAACTTTTATTTGTTATGTAATTATTGAGTAGATTTCCTATTAATACCAAAATCCAATTTATTATTTATTATCTTCAAATCCAAAAAAGGAAGAAAACCATCAATTTCAGCTTCTAATGTGAATTTTATAGCTTTATCTTGTGAATTTAGTAATTTTAAAGCATCATTTATTTGTTTATCAGGAACAATAGCAAAAATATCACCAACATATCTATACCAGATGTTAAAAATCAAAGGGAATGCTTTAGTGACTTGCATTTCAAAAAAACTCTTAACTTGCAAGACTGCTTCTGAGCAGATATTCCATTTCTCGCATATATTTATTTCTGTCTATATTATATATTATTTCGTTTTTAATCTGCCTATAATATTATTTATACTATTATATCCTCATATATTATATCACTTTATTAATTATCATCTTTGCTCTTAGAAGCACATGGTTTCTGCTTCAATTTTCATGCCCTGATATTGCTCATTTTCTTGCTAATTGCATTTGTTTTTCTCTTATTTCTACAACTTTCTACTTTGCTAGTTTTCCTTCTTTCCTTGGACTATCTTTCTGTGTTACAAATTTTATAAAATTTATTTCCTTGCTCATTACATCATACTTCTGTTTATTAAGCATGTGAACTGTCCATAAAACTTTTTTAAATCACTTGTCAAACTATAAAAACACTTTTGCTCCACTTACATTTAAAATTGGGACATGTTTCAAGGACCCCGCATCCGCATCATCAGCTGAAGTTCGACTAGTTCTTCAGGTGACCGCCTCCCTCTCCTGGCGCTGTTCAGTGAGTTGAATGTTGTCATCTACTATTGGTATTTCAAAGTTCATAGCTCTCTTTTTATTGTTAAAAATGTGTATATTTTCCCAAACTGTTCATTCCCAATACTTTTTTGCCGGTACCAAAAGTTTTATGTCTTTAGAAATATTATGATTTTTTGACCAGAAATGATCGGCTATGGCTAAATTATTTGTCTGTTTGTACTTTATGCATCTTATGTGTTCTTTCATTCTTGTTTCTAAGTTTCTTTTTGTTTTTCCAATATATATTTGATGGCAATCACATTTTACACTATAAATTCCTGATAATTTGTTGGCTGGACTTATGTTATTGAGTGGGTGATTTAGTATGTTTCTCATGTTGTATTTGTTATCTGGCACTAGTTGTATATGAAAATGACGCAAAATGCTTTTAAATGCCTTAGGATGATATGTAAATTTGCAGTATGTTTTCTTTAAGTCAAAAAAGTATTGGCAATTAACAGTTTGGGAAAATATACACATTTTGAAGAATGCCAATAGTAGATGACATCATTCAACTTATTGAACAGCGCCAGGAGAAATCCTTGAAACATGTCCTAATTTTAAATGTAAGTGGAGCAAAAGTGATTTTATAGTTTGATAAGTGATTTAAAAGGGTTTGATTGATGAAGCTCCACTGTTTATAAATACTTCTATTTTATAAATTTATTATATCAACTGTCCTTCTCCCTTACTAATACTGTTTGTCATTATGACCAAGTGTAGTTACAAAGAAGAGAGAGAATAGTAAAGACTGCCACTATAATGGGTTATATTGGTATATTTGGTAAATTATATTTTACTAAATCAGTCATGTGATCAATAAAATTAATCTTTTTATCATTTAATGGTTAATATTTAAACTAGTTCATTTGTTAATTTTATTTTTGCAGGTAGACCTTACCACTAATGGGAAAACAATGATAAAAAACTTCTTATTTGATATCAGTGGTCTTACTGGAAATTATACAATGCAAGGCAGAGAAGCGGAGTGTATCAAGTACATCAAGGAAACTGTAGGCAGCAATAAAGTTTTGGTAAGTTTGCTATTCACCTAAGGCAATAAAATGTTTAAAAATACAACAAAAATTGTTTTGAAGTCTAGAAGATTTGTGCATATTTTCCAATCAATTTCATTTAATTTTACCAAAGATTCAGAGATGCAAATAATGAATGAACTGTTCCAAAACTGTCCTTTCTTATTAGTTTGGGTGATTAATTTAAATTTATTATATTCTGTTGCTTAAGGATAAACAATGTAACTCATTATTTGCAGTTCTACAGGAGAGTAAGAACATCTTGAAAAATTGCAATTTTATCACAACATATTGCTGTATTCCAGCAATGGTGAGCGTTTCAGATATATGCTGATATATTTTTTATAAATGGAATATTAAAATTTGACACCAATTTTTCTGAGTTACACTGTTTTTCATTGGTTACGAAGTCAGCATGATAGGAAATTAATTATGACTCTGTAAAATGAAAACACATGATGTGTATTACAAAAGTTTATTGCAATTTTTATCACAATAAGTATAGAATTGGTGTGGGTTCTTTTTCTGTTCGTTGTCCTAATGTGTGCTTGTTTAGGGCTGGAGTGTGAAAGGTTTGACGGTGAGGTGGAAAGGTGGGTGTTTTGTCTAATTGTCGGTGAGCTGGGATCTCTTTCTCAGGGTTCGATTATGAAAAGTCGTGTTGACAGTCTTTCAATTCCTTTATTTTTCTTTAGCCGGGCTCTCGTAGCTCTCTTGTTAACTCTGGCGTTGTCTTCCTAATTTTCCTTTCCCCTTTACGATGTTTTTTACGTTGCTTCGCGAACTCCCTTGTTATTCCCTATATTTGCACTATCTTCAAGACCATAACTCTAAGTCGGACTGCGACATCTGATCCTACTTTTATCACAATACTCAGTACAGGAGTAACCTTCCAATAACACGTCTTCTCCCCGTCGTCCTCACTAGCAGAGTGACGCTCTTTTGCCTGTCGTATTTTCAGCTTCTATCCTAGCTTTTCTTTCCTATCACCGCCCATTTTCTATTCCTTTCCTATTTTACGCCTATCACGTGGTTTACTCTACATTTTATTGGCAGGGTTTATTTCTTTAATTTTCTCTTATTGGTCACCTCCGTATGTCGTTCCTATGCATCAGTGCTATTCTCCGCCCCTCTGGGTTGTATGACCTCTCAGCGTCATAACGGTATTCTATCATGCTTGGCTGAGTTTTCCTTATACATCGCATATTTTACTGGCGTCTTGATGTCGGTTCTATTGTTCTGTGCTTCCTGCCCTCTATGTGCCCAAAGGCAACTCCTGTCCAATTTTTCCTTCATTTGTACTGTATTGCTATTTCGAATATTCTTTTTAGCTATGTTTCTTATATCATTTATTCCCTTTTTATTCCCATTATGCTTATTTATGATCTCTACTGTTGTATTAGTTTCTATTGATCTTTTCCCTCTTAGAACCTGAGGTTTCTGCTTCAAATGCCCTTCGGAGGAATATTGCTATTTTTCTCACAAGTTGGGAAAAATTTCAAATTCCTTCGAAAGTCCCACTAAACCGCGACCTTCCAAAGTTTAACTAACGTGCTAACGCTGACAATTGTTACCTAGTTTCTCCTCTTTCCCTTCGTCAACGCAAGTGCAAGCAAGGAGCTTTAGAGCGTTTGTTTGGTTGTTTTTTTTTTTTTTTACAATAAAATACATACATACATTTATACATTTATGCCCTTATATACATTATTATATATTTTCTTACTTTTCAATGTGTCCAATATTTTACATTACGTTATCAATCTGATTTTGCATTTTTGGATTGTCTCTGATTTTCTCTATTTATTTACATTATTTGTTTTATTGTTGTCTTGTGGGCTTTACATTGCCTCTTTAAGTATAGTGAACCTTTAATGTTTCATACACCGTCACTCGCGTCACTGCAATGTCGTGATTGCTTTTGTTTTCGGCACTTGTATTTATAACTCCTTGTATGTTCCGCTAACTTATTCTAGGTACAAATTTTTTTTTTATTAGTATAACCAGGTGTAGCATTTGTTTATATTATAGTTAAATTCCATCGCGTTTACTCTCTATGTCCGTTATTCTTATTTCTGTGAAACGTGTGTATTTCTTCTATTTGTAACAAAGTGGTGTTTACTAATTACCTGTGCCGTACATTAATGAGTTCAGTGACTCCGGTTCGCGTCAGGTAATGGTTTGAGTATGTGTGATTTCCAGTTCTTTAAAGGGTCGTAATAGTGCTATGTTATATCTACCTATGTTTTTCTTCGTTTTATAGTCTACCAGCTCAAAAGAACGATCACCGAACTTCGCAACGATCATAGCCGGCCCTTCCCAAAGGATATGCAGTTTTTGTGATGTTTTGTTAAGCATTGAAGATTTGTTGTGGGTTCTCACTAGCACCTTATCTCCTATGTTCGGCGTCCATTTCTTTTTGTATCTTTTCTTCCTTTTATTTCTGGTTTCTGCTCGTTTCCTCAGGCGTTCGTAGGCTTCTTGTATTTGCTGGATTTCGTTCATTTCGTCTGTGTTAATTGCTCTTTTTAAGCCTGGTAAAATGCTTTCTGGCGTTTGGTTTAGGTGTAGCTTGACTGGCGCTATACCAGTGTTCGGGTTGATCGTGTTGTTCATGATTTTTTTTATTAGTGGTAGTTGGGTGACCCACGAGGTATGTCTTTTGCGGTATGTTAATATTCGCAGGTAGATGGATAGATCCCTCATCGATCTCTCGCACGGGTTACTTTCCGGGTGGTATGCTGTGGAATTATATATTTTGATACCTGATGTTCTTATCTTATTTACGAAATGTTTGCCTTTGTGTATGGACGCGTTATCCGCCAAAATGGCGTCCATTTTACCATATTTCGGTATGAAATCGTCCAGAATTTTGCTTGCACAATTCGCGCTTGTTAGCCTCTCCATCGGGTATAATTTAGTGAATTTGGTAAATACGTCCATATGTTTACATGCAGATCTGGTATTTCAGGGGAAAGTCTAAAGGTTGATTCTGTCTCTCCTTGTTTGACAGGTGTATTTTCTCTTACGCCCAGGGAGCCGTTTCTTATAGTGATGTGTGGATAACTGGTTTCATTTCGTCTACCTGGGTCTTCCTTGCTCTCGCAGGTGTCGTCAAAATTATCCTTGACTTTATCATCTTTGTTTACTTCCTGGATTCTAAGTTCCGCAATGTGAACACCTGATTTTACCTGCACATATTGCACAAAAAAGGTTTCTTCCTCTAATAGGTTTTCTGCCTCTGTTAAGTTAATGACCTGGTCAGTCAGCTGAGAGAACCCGATCGTTGCCTCTTCGTTATCTCGTCGTATAGTTAAATACCTGTTTGCATAGTTGATGTTAGCTTTAAATGTCTCTAGGAAATCACTTCCTAAAATGATTTGTACTGCCAGATGTGGTATTATTAAGAAAATGAGTTCAACGTGCATTTGTCCTAAACGAAATGGAATCATTGTTTGTTTTTGAATGCGTTGTTTTTTTCTGCTGATGGCTGTCAAAATATATACATTCTTTGTGGGTAGTGTTTGTAGACGTAAACCTTTCATTTCTAAGTCGTTAAAGAATTTTAAACTGCATACAGAAGCAGTTGCTCCTGTATCCAAGGTTGCCTGATAAATTTCTTCGTTTATGGTGATTTCTATTTGTGGCGTTTCTACAATGTCCGGTTGTTTTATTTTTCCAGTCGTATTGTCACTTTCCGCTACTGTCTCGTCTGCCTGTATTTGTAATTTTGCTACAGCTTTGCTCCTGTTCCCATCTTGTTTCACATACCTCGGGGTCGGATTCGGGAACGTTATCCTACCCACATCTAGTTTTCCTGGTGGAGTGTGTTCGTTGCGCCGTTTAGAGATGTGTGTGTAGTTGGGACGAACGTCTGATTTGCAAACCATTTCTGTCGTGTCACTGCGCCATTGTTATTGTATACTGTCGTTGGAGATGTATTGCCTGGGTTTTCTTGCCTCGACGTTTGCTGGTTTTCCCTACTGTTCATGTGTTCTGTCACGGCGGGTCGGTTTTCCTGGTAATGTCCGTTATTGGTCCAATTACGGTCTGGTGGATTTTCTCGTGGTATGTCGTTCGTATAGGGTCTCCTAAAAGTATTGTATCTTCTCTCTCTTGTTGTGTTCCTGTCGTAGCCGTTTCTCCTTTGCTGTGGTCTTTGTGTACGTACCCAATGTACGTTGTGTAGTTGTGGTTCCTGAAAATGGTGGGGATTTTCTCGGGTTTGTCTTTGGTAGCGTGTATTGTAGTTTCTGTGTTCAAATGCAGGTACATGGTCTCTGTATCGTTCTCTATTCTGGGCGTTGTCATTTCTCCGGGCATTTCCTGTGTTGTATGCCCTGGTCCCACTAAGATTCGGTTCATTGTATACCGGTCTGCCCTCTCGTGGTCCTGTGTTTGAGTCCGTCATCTGTGGTTGCAGTGCCGTCAGAAGTTCGATCGTCTCGTTTATAGTGTTCGGTCTTGCTACTATTAAATGGTTCTTTATATGTTCTGGGAAATGTTTTATCACGAGATTAATGAATTCGTGATCTTCTATCGGCGGGTCAAGCATCTTACTCTGTTGTGCTAGGTCTAGAAAGTAGTCAACCATCTGTGTTCCCCTGTGCAGATATTTCCCTGTATTTATTTTGGTCCGCACAGCATATTGTGTGGCGCTATTCCAATATTTGGTGAGAAAGTTTTGTCGAAACTCTGCATACCTGGTATGGTCACCAACTGCTAATCGAAACCACGTGAGTGATCGTCCCTGTAAGCCTTTCTTAATAATAAGCATTTTGTATTCCTCTGGGATGTTTTTAAGAGTGAAATATGCTTCTACGTCCATTATATAACGCTTCGCGTTGTCCCTGTCGTCATTGAATGTTGGCACGGTAATTTCATTTAATAGGTTAAAATGGTAGGGGTATCCTGTATTTGCGCAATTATTGAAAATACTACCCTGATTCACACTATTACATGTATCTGTGGGGGCTGATGAAGGCGTGTTCTGGCACGAGTTCAACATCCCCTGCCTAACCGGTACGTTCGGAATGTCAGTACTCTGAGGCTGGTCATTTGTTATTCTGAGGTCGTTAATGGCCTCTTTGAGCACTGTCATTTCTCGCGTATGGTTTGCAATGGTTACTTGCGTTGACCGGTGAGCTGCGGCCGCCTGCGTCAGAGTTTCTTTAATTACTATGAGTTCAGACTGTGTCTGCTCGTGCCATTCCTTTTGTCTATTTTCTATACTGGCGCAGGTATTTCGCAACTCATCGCTCAACTGGGCATGCACATTATTACTGGTACTAGACATGTTATTTATTCTTTCTTTGATATTTACAATGTCCTGCTGAGCATCATGCATTTCTGTACGCATGTGTAGGAATTCTGCCTGAGTTGTGGCCTGTCCTAACCTAATGTTCTCTAGGTGTCTATTTTGTTCTATTAGTTTACTTTCTAACTGGTTTCGTAAAGTTTGTGTTTGTTCTGCTATTTTCTTTTCTAGGGTCTGATTTTGCTCTAATATTTTCGTTTCTAGTCTTTGGGTTTTCTCTCCTAGTTCTCCTAATCTGGTCTCTAGGTTCTGATTTTGTTCTTCTAATCTATTTTCTAGGGTCTGGTTCTGCTCTACAATTTTAGTTTCTAGTCTTTGGGTTTGTTCACCTAGTTCTCCTAATCTTGTTTCTATGTTCTGAGTTTGTTCTCCTAATCTAGTTTCTATGTGCTGGGTTTGTTCTCCTAATCTAGTTTCTATGTGCTGGCTTTGTTCTTCTAATCTAGTTTCTATGTGCTGACTTTGTTCTTCTAACCTAGTTTCTATGTGCTGGCTTTGTTCTTCTAATCTAGTTTCTATATTGTTCTGAAATTGTTGGAGCATCTTTTGCATTGTAGTTGTGAGGCTTACTACTGTTGCAGTACTAATGTCTTGTGCTGGGCTGTTCATATTTTGCTCCCGTGATTGTTCCGCCATTGTTACTTTTGTCGTTCTACCACTTCTCAGTAGCATATACTTAACGACAGTCTACGGATGTACTACTTGGCTGTCCCTATGTCTCTTCTCCTTGTAGAAAGATGTTAAAGGTGTACTTACTCGTGCTGATATGTTGTTTTTACCTCCTTTGGCTCTGATGGTTGTGACGTCCCTGTTGTCGTGTTGGATGCCCTCGTCCCTAGCGTTCTCCTCCGTTGTCGTGATGCTGAAATTGTAGTTGTTGCTTCCTGTTGTCGCCGTGGTCGGTCCCCTGGTCTTCGGCGTGCGTCTCCGGTGTCGTGATGCTAAAGTTGTATGTTCCTCGTTGTCGTAGTGCCGAACTTCAGAGTTGGTTTAGGACACGTTGGGTGCCAGTTTGGTGTGGGTTCTTTTTCTGTTCGTTGTCCTAATGTGTGCTTGTTTAGGGCTGGAGTGTGAAAGGTTTGACGGTGAGGTGGAAAGGTGGGTGTTTTGTCTAATTGTCGGTGAGCTGGGATCTCTTTCTCAGGGTTCGATTATGAAAAGTCGTGTTGACAGTCTTTCAATTCCTTTATTTTTCTTTAGCCGGGCTCTCGTAGCTCTCTTGTTAACTCTGGCGTTGTCTTCCTAATTTTCCTTTCCCCTTTACGATGTTTTTTACGTTGCTTCGCGAACTCCCTTGTTATTCCCTATATTTGCACTATCTTCAAGACCATAACTCTAAGTCGGACTGCGACATCTGATCCTACTTTTATCACAATACTCAGTACAGGAGTAACCTTCCAATAACACGTCTTCTCCCCGTCGTCCTCACTAGCAGAGTGACGCTCTTTTGCCTGTCGTATTTTCAGCTTCTATCCTAGCTTTTCTTTCCTATCACCGCCCATTTTCTATTCCTTTCCTATTTTACGCCTATCACGTGGTTTACTCTACATTTTATTGGCAGGGTTTATTTCTTTAATTTTCTCTTATTGGTCACCTCCGTATGTCGTTCCTATGCATCAGTGCTATTCTCCGCCCCTCTGGGTTGTATGACCTCTCAGCGTCATAACGGTATTCTATCATGCTTGGCTGAGTTTTCCTTATACATCGCATATTTTACTGGCGTCTTGATGTCGGTTCTATTGTTCTGTGCTTCCTGCCCTCTATGTGCCCAAAGGCAACTCCTGTCCAATTTTTCCTTCATTTGTACTGTATTGCTATTTCGAATATTCTTTTTAGCTATGTTTCTTATATCATTTATTCCCTTTTTATTCCCATTATGCTTATTTATGATCTCTACTGTTGTATTAGTTTCTATTGATCATTCTGTTTCAATTTGCTCAGTTCATTATAAACTTGTATTTTTGCATGCCTTCATATCCTTATTTGTATGATATTTGTATGATTTTATTTATCTTCCCGGCAATTATTACGAAATGTGACGGGAAGGTACCGCCTATGGCCTATGACGCGAAAGCATTAGCCAATTAGGGCGAGGGGGAGGGTTGTTGAACGCGGAGTGATACATTTCAGCCGGGCAAGGTTATATGAAACAGATTATAGATATTATCATTGAGGTATTTAAGGGAGCGACGACTCGCCAAGAGTCAGTCGTAAAGTCGTAAACAGAAATAAACAGCTGCAGAGTGTTGTTGTAACGAGAGATGTTGTAAACAGGTGTAATCAGAATGCTGTTTGTGTGGTCTTCGACCTTGGTAGATTGTGTATGTGATGTAATACTGCTACTGTGAGTGTATTTCTATGCAAATAAAGAACATTTAGAATTTCGGCAAACTGGACTTTTAATTCTACGAAACCACAAAGTCACAGAATCTTATTTATTGAAATTTGTATTTATACAAGGGCAGATCAAAAATAAACGGGAGTTATTTTTTTAAATGTATTTTATCAACAGACAAAAATGCTTATATACAGATTACTTTTATACATAGTACCCTGCCTTCAAAACACATTTTCTCCATTGGATTGACAAGCTTTTGATGTCATCCTTATATAAAGAAGAAGGTTGTGTGCGGAGCCAGTTGCGCAAGAACTCTTTTCCACTTGCATCATCAAAGTGCTCTACTCCTAGGTCTTGTTTGAGTGGTCCAAACAAATGGTAGTCGCAGGGCGATAAATCTGGACTGTAAGGAGCATGTTCCAAGGGTGTCCAATGCATTTTCTCCAGTTTTCCCCATGTTAAAGTGGCAATATGTGATCTCACATTGTCATGGAGAAGAATGTCTTTCAGATAGGTTGCCGGCATCGCTTGTTGCGATATGCAGCTTTTGCTTCATACAAAATGTGACAGTAATAGGCTGCATTAATTGTCCTTTGTGAAGAAAATCCACCAGCAAAACTCCCGTGGAGTCCCAAAAAACGGTTGCAAGCAGCCTTCCATCAAATGAGCGTGTTCTGAACTTGACCGGAACTTGTTTCCTCGCCGTCACTCCATGCTTGCTTGTTTTGATGATGCACCCACGTTTCATCACAAATCACAATGTGATTCAAGAAATGTTCTCCCTCCTTGTAGCGATGCAGGTGTCTCTGACAAACTTCCTGGCGTAACGTTTTTTGTTCTGGTTGAGGGACGAGGACCCTACCTGGCAGACAATTTTCTTTAATGGAGTTCATCTCGGATAATTGTTTGAACACTTCCGTAACTTATTCATAGGGAAAAAGCAATTTTGGATAATTTTATGTGTCAATCTTCAATAATGTTAAGAATGGCAACACTGTTGTCTGCAGCAATGCTTGTCCGCGATCTCCTCCTATGAGGTTCATTTTCTACAGCTTCTCTTCCCACCACAACATTTTTAGCCAACTCATACACTCCAGTCTTCAAAAGTGTTTCTTCCCCAAACTGTGCGTGGAGCTGTCTCAAACTTTCTGAAGGTTTGGTGCCCCTTCTTTTTGCAAGAAATCTGATGATGTGCATTGCACAACAGATGTGTGCACCTCTTACACACTCATGGCGTACTGACGCAGCCCCATTCTCTGTGGTGCATGCGTGCGCAATGCCCCCCTCGAGATATCCCCACCAATATACTGACAAAGTCTCTCCTCAAAATTATTACCAACAGCAGCGTTATATTAAAATTCCCATTTATATTTCATCTGCCCTCGTAATTATGTATGGCAAAATTAGTGGTTCAATGAATGACATTAATGATTGGTTCACCAATCATTAACCTCTAGAAAATGGTGTTTTCATAAGGGTTGCTGTACAAAATGAAATGGAACAAAGTACATTTGTGTTTTGCAGCTGTTGGTTAGTGGTGGTGTTGATTCCACTGTATGTGCAGCACTTCTCCATAAGGCCTTATGTGAGGATCAGATGCTGGCTGTGTATATTGATAATGGATTTATGAGAAAGGGTGAAAGTCAGAAAGTTGAGCAGTCTCTGGAAAAGCTTGGTCTCCGACTTAAAGGTAACCAGCCTATGTTTTATATTAATTCTTTTTTTATGTAAAATCCTCTGATGCTACCATAGTACCTTTCCCTTTTGTTTCACCCATGAGCTACCTCCATCAGTTTAACTCCTACACTCTCACACTTGTTTTTCCATTTCTCATATTTGCTTAATTTATCTCCTTGCTTAAATACTGTAACCTGTGTTTCAACTTGATATACAATCACTTTTCAGTTTCAAGTCTATGGCTTCCAATTAGATAATTGTTATAATTCATCATACAACCAAGTCTAACATAAATACATAATATTCCAGAAATCTGTATATTATTAATGACTGACATTAAGCTGTTCTTAATAATCTCAATAAATATATCATCAATAAATAAAACTGGACTTAATTTACAGTCATGCTGTGGACCTTTATTTTGGTTTAATGAATTTTAAGAGACATGCTACAAACCAGTTTCTGGTATGTTTTGAAAAAGCTTCTGTACCTGTTGTTTATAGTTTACTTATTTTTTATAACCAAGGAAACAATGAACAACAATTAAATTAAATTGAAAAGGAGTCAATTAATGACACTAAACAACATTTACTTTTAAATTTTCCCAGAACATGTTTCACAGACTTTGCCTCCATCGTCAACTGGACATCGACTGGTTCTCAGTGGTGTAGCTGGCGATATTTTGTCATAGGTCTCCTCTGGTGGTGGTTCGAGAAACTTGCTGAGCAAATCTTTCTGGGGGATGTCAAAATTGAATACTTTGTTCCTATTTTTTTAAATGAAGATATGTTCCCATATGGACAGTTGTTGTTTTACTGATGTATGTTTTAGTAGTTTTGGTTCTGGATTTATGTTTTTTTTTTTGTTCCAAAAAATGCGTGGTAACTGCTGAGTTTTCTAATCAACTAGCACCAGTCAACCATTACTGCTTAAAAAACCTAATTTGCTCAAACATCAAAGATGTCATTCCATTTAACAAAAATTCTGGTTGCTGTGACTGTAGTCAAATTTATATTGGAAAAACCAAAAGAAATTTAGAAACAAGAGAAAAGGAACACTTTAGGATCATAAAATGTAAATAATTAGAAAAATCAGCAGTTGCCATGCATTTTTGGGGAAAAACCACAACATAAATCCAGAACCCAAACTACTAAAACATACATCAGTAAAACGAGAACTGTCCATCTGGAAATATGTCGTCATTTCAAAAAATAGGAACAAAGTATTCAATTTCGACATCCCCCAGAAAGATTTGTTCAGCAAGTTCCTCGAACCGCCACCAGAGGAGACCTATGACAAAATATTGCCAACTACACCACTGAGAACCAGTCGAGTGAGTGTGTGTGTGTTTGCATGCGCGTGCGTGTGGGCACGTGTGTGCGTGTGCGTGCATGCGTGCGTGTTTTGTGTGTGGTGTGTGTGTTTTGTGTGTGGTGTGTGTGTTTTGTGTGTGGTGGTGGTGTGTGTGTGTGTGTGTGTGTGTGTGTGTGTTGTGTGTGTGTGTGTTGTGTGTGTGTGGTGTGTGTGTGGTGGTGTGTGTGTGTGTGGTGTGTGTGTGTGTGTGGTGTGTGGTATGTGTGTGTGTGTGTGTGGTGTGTGTGGTATGTGTGTGTGTGGTGTGTGTGTGTGTGTGTGTGTGTGTGTGTGTGTTGGTGTGTGTGTGTGTGTGTTGGTGTGTGTGTGTGTGTGTTGGTGTGTGTGTGTGTTGGTGTGTGTGTGTGTGTTGGTGTGTGTGGGTGTGTTGGTGTGTGTGGGTGTGTTGGTGTGTGTGGGTGTGTTGGTGTGTGTGTTTGGGTGTGTGTGGGTGTGGGTGTGGGTGTGTTGGTGTGTGTGTGTGTTGGTGTGTGTGTGTGTGTGTGGGTGTTGGTGTGTGTGTGGGTGTGTTGGTGTGTGTGTGTGTGTGTGGGTGTGTTGGTGTGTGTGGGTGGGTGTGTGTGTGTTGGTGTGTGGGTGTGTGTGTGTGTGTGTGTGTGTGTTGGTGTGTGTTGTTTGGCGTGTGTGGGTGTGTTGGCATGTGGGTGTGAGTGGGTGTGTGGGTGTGTGTGTGTATGTGTGTGTGGGTGGGTGGGTGGGTGTGGGTGGAAATTTAGTAAATCATATTTGCAATCTCATCAAAAGATCAATCACTTTAAGCTCCTCATAAATATGTTTGTATTTTATGGCTTGAAGAATGTGGCATAGAGTTTTGTAAGTTTCTTTCATTGCCACAGCATAAGCGGCAGGTACAGAGGGCAGATCATTGCCATTGTGTAATAGCTAGAGCTTGGATTTATATACATTATAAGTTATGAATATATACATGCAGCTATGCACTAAAATTCTGCTTAAAATGCTCAAAAAGCTTTATAAGATGCATTTAAAATGAAGTACATTATTTCACTTTTCTCAGATTTAGTAATTTTCAAGTAATCAAATAGTAAATTCTTAAACACAGGCACTAATTAATTAATATTGGTGTCTCTTTTAGTCTAGTTTAGTATTAATCATATTTATTGCAATAAACAAATGTTTTAATGGTTTACTGGAAGAAACTTTTTTGTCTCATTTATACTCCGCCTTTAACTGCAATGGTCATATCGGTGGCCATTCTCCTTTGGAACATATCGAAGGTGTTAACTTGTATTCGTTGGGTTTTAATCGTTACTTCACGTACACATTTATACCTCGCCTTTAACTGCAATGGTCATATCGGTGGCCATTCTCCTTTGGAACATATCGAAGGTGTTAACTCGTATTCGTTGGGTTTTAATCATTAGATCACGTACACATTTATACCTCGCCTTTAACTGCAATGGTCATATCGGTGGCCATTCTCCTTTGGAACATATCGAAGGTGTTAACTTGTATTCGTTGGGTTTTAATCATTACTTCACGTAGACATTTATACCCCGCCTTTAACTGCAATGGTCATATCGGTGGCCATTCTCCTTTGGAACATATCGAAGGTGTTAACTTGTATTCGTTGGGTTTTAATCGTTACTTCACGTACACATTTATACCTCGCCTTTAACTGCAATGGTCATATCGGTGGCCATTCTCCTTTGGAACATATCGAAGGTGTTAACTCGTATTCGTTGGGTTTTAATCATTAGATCACGTACACATTTATACCTCGCCTTTAACTGCAATGGTCATATCGGTGGCCATTCTCCTTTGGAACATATCGAAGGTGTTAACTTGTATTCGTTGGGTTTTAATCATTACTTCACGTAGACATTTATACCCCGCCTTTAACTGCAATGGTCATATCGGTGGCCATTCTCCTTTGGAACATATCGAAGGTGTTAACTTGTATTCGTTGGGTTTTAATCATTAGATCACGTACACATTTATACCTCCGCCTTTAACTGCAATGGTCATATCGGTGGCCATTCTCCTTTGGAACATATCGAAGGTGTTAACTCGTATTCGTTGGGTTTTAATCATTACTTCACGTACACATTCGCACTCTCATTCATACTTCCAGACTCTGGGGAAGATGAGGAATTATCTTGGATGGAGAAAAATCTCCCCCCCCCCCCACTGCCGGGAATCGAACCCGGGATCCCTAGCATGGCAGGCAGGTGCAAGAAACAATTTTATTATGTCACTTAAAATGGTTTTATATTTCTATAAGTAGCTGTTTGTAGATGTTGTTTGATCTATAATTTTTGTTCTTTTTGTTGCAGGGCATTTTTAACAGTGGTATATAAATAATATAAGTTTATTTTAGTTAAAACCAACAGTTGTTAACTCAAAAATTGTATTGATTTTTAAATTATTCTGAAAATACAAAAATAAAACTTAATGTTTTAACACACTTACACAGTAGGATTTCCATCAAACCAAATCAGCTTTACAGCTCTTGTCCTTCGGTATTGTAATATTTCCTTTCCTCCTGCTCACACTTCAGAAATTATGATTAGCAATTATTAAATTATAGATGAGTCGTATTTATTACACATCAGCTTCACTTACGTACCTATATTAAGGACATGTTTTGCAAACCATCATTCGCATCATCGGCTCTAATGTGACTAAAGCTTGATCCAGTGGTGTGGGTAGTTCTAGAATTGCTGCTGCCATCTGTTGATTTTGTGATGAATTCAAATGTGGGGGTTGTGTTCTGGCGGGATTTCAAAGTTCATTAGTTGGTTTTTGTGTTTTTCTATATATATTCTCTCCCATATGACAAGTTCACTATGTTTTTGTATGTATTTTTAGTAAGTTGGTGCTATCTTCAATTTCATGATTTTCAGACTAGAAATGAGCTGCTATTGCGGACTTATCAATATTTTTGTACCTTAAGTGCTTAAAATGTTCTTTCTTTCTAGTGCCTATGTTTCTTTTTGTCCTCCCTATGTAAATTTTTTCACAGTCTTTAC
Organism: Mantis religiosa; assembly: GCA_030765055.1. Classification (NCBI taxonomy): domain Eukaryota; kingdom Metazoa; phylum Arthropoda; class Insecta; order Mantodea; family Mantidae; genus Mantis; species Mantis religiosa. The sequence continues at coordinate 10,024 of JAUKNK010000130.1, read as the reverse complement.
ACTAAATCATGTAAATGCCTGACTTTTCTTCTGGTTTTATCTTATCAGTATTATTACTGTTAAGTTATTTTATTATTTTTTGGAACCTTTTTGTGGCCCAGGGGTGGTAAGTAAATTTAGCAAATCTAATTTCTTGTTTTATTGGTGAAAGAGCTGTGATCTGTTTTAGTCTCTTTTGAAGTTTGAAAGATTTTAGTCTTTTATCTACAAGGCTTTTTCCAGATCCATTTTTAATTGCAATTTTTAAGATTTGATGGTATTCTTTTTTATATTCTTGCTGGCTGAGGGATAGGTTTACTAATCTGTGTGTGAGACTGTTGATGGTGGCATGTTTGTGTGGAATTGGGTTGAAATTATTTGGTTTGATGTAATTATCTGTGTGTGTTGCTTTTCTATGTATACCAAATTCCAGTTTTTCATTGTTTTTTGTGATTTTAAGGTCCAAAAAAGTTAGAGTACAGTGCTCTTCAGTTTCTACTGTGAATTGTATGTTGGGTTCTTGAAGGTTGAGTAGTTTCAAAGCATCATCTATCTGTTTGTAGTCTACTATTGCAAAGATGTCGTCTACGTATCTTTACCATGTTTTAAAAATATGAGGAAAGGCTTTAGTTACATGTGTTTCGAAAAAGCTCATGTATAAATTGGCCAAAAATGGTGATAGCGGGCTTCACATAGCCAGTCCTGAAATTTGTTTGTAATACTTTCCAACATTCTTCTATTGTATTGGCATCTAGGTTAATAGAAGTTAGCCATTTCTTAAGTTGAATCAAAAGTTTGTCTATTGGGATGCTAGGGTAGAGGGACCGGGCATCAAAGGATACTAAAGTGTCTTGAGGTTTTAGTTTATGATTTTTTCTACCAGGTCTAAAGAGTTTTTTATACTCAAAGTTTTGAATTGTGGAAAGGATTGAAATTTTTTGGAGAGCCAACCAATATTTGAAGTTAAATTTCAATATATTAGTACATTTTAGTTAATCTTTAACAAACATTTCAGCTATAGCTATATTCCTATGTAACTTAAACTATCTCTTATTAATAAACTCTTTCCTCCAAATTTCTGTCCCTTTACACTCAAAAAATATATGTTCTAAGTTCTGATTTCCCCTACATATGAAACAGTAATTTTGTGGAATACCCTTCCTTATACCTTTTAGTTGCCATACTCCTGCTCTCACCCATGTACTCTCCTCTTTATTCGTCACGTGTATGTACTTTTTCTGTTCCCCAAGTCCTCTTCATTGGTGTATAAAAAACTAAAGTCCTCTTCTCAGCTATTTCACTAAATATTTTCTGCACTTCTAGGTCTTCAAATCTTTTTCTTGCAGATTTCCAGAAATTTTTTACATTACTTTCACTTTTTCTCCACATTTGCCCTAATCCACTGCTCTCTAGGTTATTTCTAAGACATTCTACCCATCCCTTGTTCTTTAAATTTTTTTCTTGATAAATTAAACATTGTTTTAACAAATTACTTTCTTCAGATACAATATTTTATACCAGAGTTTCAATGCCTTTCCATAATCTTCCCTTTACTGGCAACTTTACCCATCTCTATTTGTGCTCCCTGCCTAACAGTTGCATTTGGTAACCCAAGCATATCTTTACAGCATCTCCTATGCACCTCATCTATAACTTCCCATCCTCCTTCTAGTCCCCATACTTCTATCCCATATAACATTTTTGCCTCTACCACCATACTATAAACAGTGTTTTAATAATATTGTTACATTGCCACCATTGTGCATCTGCCATGTAGAAGTGGAATGGGAGTAATGGAATTCCTCTGCATCTGTCAACTTCTGGCTGGAAAGATGGGAGAGATGTGTCCTCCATGGGGTGGGCACTAGTTGACATCACAATGCTGATGCAAGCCATGTTGTTACTGTGCAGATACCATTCCAGATTTAATTCAAGAACATTTGACTAATAGAAGATCCTCCACGCTCATCAAGACTATACATAAACCGGTGCAAGACCTGGTAAAGTAATAGCATGTCTTCGAGTTTGTCTATCTGTGTTTCAAGCTTGAGTGTCAGTCAGCAAGTATGGCTCTGTGATGAGAAGTCAGTGCAATGAAGCAGTTCATAGGACAGTTGGTCTGTCAAGTTGTGTGAGTCGACAGAGCTGTGCAGAGAAGTGCAGTATGTTCCAAGCTCCATAGTGAGGAGGCAACAGGCAGTGTGGACCTGTGGTGGAGCTGTTCATGAGTGAATATGGAACTTAGGTTCAGAGTCGGCATGTAGCTGCATTTGAGGAGTAAAGTGTTGTGTACATCAGAGAGATTATTAGCTGTGCAAGTAGGTGCATGCCTAAAGAGACGTGTTACACAATGCAGTGTAAGCATTGCAATAACAGTTTTAGCAACAAATAAAGAAGTTTAAGGACACATAATTACATTATTTAATAACAAATACTTTTTATTTTAAAACCAGTTCTTTTCACATCACCTGATTGGTAAGACACTGCTCAAGCTGCATCAAAATGCTCAGACTTTATTAGGTATACTCTGTGACTTCTGTAAATTTGTTTTAAGGAATAACTACTTTTTAAAAGCATACTACACAGAATTGTAACTTGTCTATGAACTACATGGATATTAAATTTAAAGGGAGTCGATTAATGACACTAAACAACACTACTTTTAGTGTCACTTTTACTTACTTTTTAGTGTCATTAATTGACTCCCTTTAAATTTAATTTATAACAACACTGTTTTCAACACTTCCAAGAAAGAAATTGTACATGGATATATTGGATTTAAAACTGCAAAAGAGCTTTGGATTAAACCAGATAACAAACAAGCAAGTAATATACAACGATTCAAATACACTTTTCTTCTTCTTCTTTCTCTAACTCCTTTGTGCTGTTAAGCGTGGAGTACAAGCCTCTTCTACCCATTTCCTCCACTTTTCTCGGTCCATCATCATTCTCTTCATTTCTGTCATGGTTTTCCCTCTATCCTTCCCCAACTTCTCAATGTATTCCTGATACAACATGCGTGGCCTTCCCCTATTTCTTTTACCTTCTGGTCTTGCTTCTAAATATTGTTTGGGTTTTCTTTCTTCTGACATGCGGAATACATGTCCATACCATTTAAGTTGTCTTTTTTCCAATATTTCTTTAACGGAGTGTGTACCCAACTCTTCCCTTATTGTTACATTTCTAATCATATCTCTTCTTGTCTTCCCCACAGCTTGTCTTAAATATCTCATTTCCATAGCTGTTATTTTGCTTTCTTGTTTCTGTAGGAGAGTCCATCAAATACACTTATGATAGTTATAAATAGGGCCTGGATTTTAATGAAAAGTCATCTTTTTTCTGAGTAGTCATAGACGATGCTTATTGGAAATTAAGTGCATTCTGGAACAAATACGTTTTATATATATGGTTTTTATAGGTCATCAAAATGCATTTTTACCCACATTTTTATAATAAAGCCATATTTTAACATTTAGATGCATTTTCCGGTTATTTTCTTTCTTTTTCACGGATTTATTGGTCATTTTCATCTGTAGCCTGCATTCGGGAGGCATGGGTTCGATTCCCATGGCTGACTTGACCCTGACCCATGGGCTTTATATATATATATATATATATACATATATATAACATGCAACTGAATGTATATACCACTGTGACAATTTTCAAATAGTGAGAGAAGTGGTGAACAGCTTTGATAGGGTGGATTGTTAGGCAATTGAGAGTGTACAGGATCTGTTTTCTAATACTCAAATCCAAGGTAAATTAGCTTTCATTAAATCAAATTTTGCATTTTTTACGATTACCATAACCCGTCTTGAAGAAATTGGTATGACATTGGGTAAGTCAATTGAGTTAGTGAGGATTGCAGAAGAGAGAATACAAAATGTAAAAGGTGAGATTGAAGACAAAATTAGACAGAAACTAAAATTTGTGTTGGACAAAAAGGATACCAAATAGTTTGTCAGATTGCCGATATCTTGTCAGGAGAAAACTTTAGAACTGATATTTTTGAACAGGATTTAATAGGCAGTGATATAGTGTTTTTCAAATATGCACCTATAACATCTGTGGAAGTGGAGAGAAGTTTCTTAAAGTATAAAACAGTTTTAGCTGACAACCGCTGTTCCTTTACTTTTGATAACTTGAAGATGACCAACGCTAAGTAAGGTATGTTTTGGCTAATGGGTACAGTAAGTTATTGTTTCATATTTTATAAAATTGAAAATGACCTGATGAATTCTGAATTTATTATTTAGTAGCAATAATTGCGTTATTTACTAAGAAAGTTAATTTTAAAATGTGGTTATTCCAATCATATGTTCATTATTTTCTGAGACAGTTATTAATTTATTATTATGAAAGAAATTGTTTATTTTGTTAGGTCATTTTTTTTTTACATTTTATGTGCATTTTTTTTATATTTTAAGGGTATTTTATAGCTCATTTTTAGAAAATTTTTAGGTCAACAACTTCCGGGCCCTAGTTATAATTAAATGAACTCTGCATGTTATAAATGAATGGAACCATTGTATAATTCACCCAAATTGTACTACCTAGAGTAATATCTTAGGTGTACAATTCTGCAGTATTATAATAGAAATATGACTTGCTGATAGTTGTATTGATACACCCGAGAACAGCTGCTGAGACTTAGTGTTATTGCTTGATTGTCTCCCAGTTTCAAATACTCAGTTAAACCTGTTTAAGTTGCTATAAGTCAAGGCTGCTCGTTTTCGTGAGAATGCAGACATCTAATGATTAATGAGCATCCCATATTCTTTCATTCTCTCTGTGCATACATTTATTTGTATTTTATCTTTTTAGTAAAGAAAACATTATGAAACCTTCTTTGTGAACATTTTTTTTTTTTTTTACAGTTATTAATGCATTTCATCAGTTTCTTCATGGAACAACCACTGTGCCCATGGACAAGCGAGAACCAAGTACCAGGACACGCATTACTAAAATGCTTTGCTTTGCTACATGTCCAGAAGAAAAGAGAAAAATAATTGGGGATGTTTTTGTAAAGGTAATAGTGCGATATTATACAGTGATTTGCATATGTGGATTTGGAATATTTAATATAAGTAAAATTGGGATGTATTTATTTGTATCTAGACTGTAATTCTATAATGTATTATATTTGCTCTTAGGTGGCAAATGAGGTCATAACTGAGCTGAATCTCAAGCCTGAAGAAGTGTTCCTTGCCCAGGGAACATTAAGACCAGATCTGATAGAATCAGCATCACATTTGGCAAGTAACAGAGCTGATGTAATAAAAACTCACCACAATGATAGTGAACTTATCCGGCAGTTGCGAGAACAGGGCAGAGTAGTTGAGCCTCTCAAGGATTTCCACAAAGATGAGGTGAGTGAAAAATTAAAAGTATATACACAAGATTTGCGAAACTTCACATAGATTTTGCTAATCTTATTAATATGTCAGTCTTATTTGAATTGTGAACTAAAATTTTATTCACACTGATCATTTCTTTATTCTTTTGAAAGCATTTTATTTTAAGGAATATTTATTTTAAAATGTCTAGATGATAAGGTTATTTCTAATTTGGCAATAATATATACAGGGTGTATATAAATGTATATCAGAGTTTTAACTCTTTATAATATTTATTACAGTCAACTTAGTTATAAATGATATAAGCAACTCAAACAGTTTTACCAAGAACCTTATAAATGTTCAATGTGACTTTTTTTGTAATTAACGTCCTCCAACATTTAGTCATATCGGACAATGAATGAAATGCGTGAAATGATGCTCAGTGCGTCCGGGATCCATGGAGCTTAGAGTTACCTGACATTCGTCTATCAGGATAAGGGAAAACCCCGGAAAAACCTTATCCAGGTAACTCACCCTGACCGAGATTCGAACTCAGGACCTCTTGAACGTGAGGCAGACATGCTACCATCTACGCTACCAAGGCGGGCTCAATGTGACTACCCTTTGTCACACGACACACATCAAGTCTATAGCTGAGTTCTTTCCAAACGTTGATAAGTGTGTATTGAATAATTGTAGCAACAGCTGCTTCAATCCCGTTTCTTAATTCTGGGAGGTCAGCTGGTAGCGGCACGTACACACAATCCTTGATGAAGCCCCCAAGGTAAAAATCGCATGGCGTTAGATCAGGAGAACGTGGAGGCCATGCATAGCAAGCCCTGTCATTGGGGCCCTTGCGGCCTATCCAGCGCTTGCGTACAGTAACCTTCAACCAATCGCATACTTCGTTATGCTAGTGAGGTGGCGCACCATCTTGCTGGAAAATGAAGTTCTCTGGCTCATTTTGCTCCAACTGAGGGAAGTGCCATTGCTCTAGTTTATCAAGGTAAGAAGTGCCAGTTGTAGTAGGTTCACCAAAAACGAAAGGTCCATTAACTTTTTGCCGGGATACAGCACAAAAAATAATCACTTTAGGGGAATCTCGTTGCATTTGTACCATCTAGTGAGGATTTTCTGAGCCCCAGATGTGCACATTGTGAGTGTTAACATGTCCACTAAGGTGAAAGGTCGATTCATCACTGAAGACAACTAGCCTTCCAGACTGATTTCTTTGGGTTACGAGTGAATGACTCTTTCAGTTGCTCAACAATCTCTTTACTTACTCTTGTTCGTCCCGTGCTCTTCCCTTTACAAAGGCAGCCGGTATCTTCAAACTGATGATACCGTCTACGAATGTTATTATCATTAAGAGGATCACAACCGAACTTAATGCGGAATGCACGTTGCACAGTAATTACAGATTCAGTTAAATTTAAAGGGAGTCGATTAATGACACTAAACAACACTTGCTTTTAAATTTTTCCGGAACATGTTTCAGAGACTTTGCCTCTATCCTCAGCAGGCCATCGATGGGTTTTGAGCTATAGGACCCTATTTACCACTTTTGGTCCTTAATCTACATTATCATGATTATCCTTATTACTAATTTTTCTTAACCATTTATTTCTCACTAAAGCTAAGTACTTTCCTATTTCCAATATATTGTTTCTTGATTTAACACTCGATAACCTTTTAACTAAAACTGCACTAGGTAACATAGTCCACTTCTGTGTGAGTACCTTTCCTGTCCAATTCTTTGTTTCCTCACATTCTATCAATAAATGACAAAAACTATTTGTTTTCGTATTACACATTATACACTTTCCTTGTTCTTCTGTCTCCCCTAAGCCTTTTAACCTTGTCACTCCTGTTCTGGACCATGCAAAGCCTTCTCTTGTCATTTTGTCACAAATATCCACATATTTTTCTTTCCCAATTCATTTTTATCTCCCTCTAGGTACATAGTGAAGTTTTGGAATTTAAACTACCCATTATATCCTGCCTTTCTATGTCTTCTATCCTCATTTTAACTCTTTTTCCAGAAACCTTTATCTAATCTATTACTGTCCCTCCACATATCCTCATATCATATTTCACTCAGAATTTCTTGTATACTTTTGTACCAAGTATCTTCTTTAATACATGTTTGTTGTATTTCTAAACACTGCTTCAAAATATTATTAGTTTCCAATTCTTTTATTCTGAACCAGTATTTCAATGCTCTTTCAATAATTTTAGCTTTGCTACCATATCTTCCTAACTGCATTTGTGCAACCCCATTTGGTGATGCTCTTGGTAAGCCCAAAATTAGTTTGCAAAAACTCCTATGCACCTTGTTTACATTATCCCATCCTTCCTCTAAACCCCAAATTTTAGCTCCATATAATATTTTTGCCGCAACTACTGCCCCATATATTCTTTCCAACCATTTTATTTGTATCCCTGGTATTTTATCTGCACATGTTCTAATAGATTTCATTGCCAGTTTCCCTTTAGCTAATACTATTTTCTTTTGATCACTCCGCGTACCATTACTGTTTAGCCCTACTCCTAGATAATCAAATTTCTTTCCCTTGCCAACTCCATTTTTCATCCTTCCTTAACTTATTACCTTTTTTGAATACCAATACTTTTGTTTTGTTAGTGTTTATTCTCAGACTCCATTTATTACAAAACTCCTGTATGGCTCCCATAATTTTATATACTCCTACATTTGTTATAGATCCTGCAACAAGATCATCAGCAAATAGCAAACCTGGTACTTCTTTGTTTCCAATTATCATACTTGATTTCCTCCAAAATATCAATGAACAAATTAAATAATACAGGGCTTAATTTGCAACCTTGTCTTAACCATATGTAATTAGAAGTTGTGTTTGTCAATAGATAGATAATTTATTCATCTTGTAAATCATACATTGTACATGAGTACTATGATATAAGACACGTCAAATTGTGAATTTACAGTGCAATTAACTATACTTGTAAATTAACAAGTCACATCCAATAAGGACAAGTCAGTGTTTGTACAAAATAATGTTTTATAAAGATATCTCAAGAATTTTATAATATACACAATTAATTCAGAAATGTAACAATATTATAAACTTTCCATAAATTCACTAACAGAATAAAAACAATGATCTAGTAAGTATGACAAAACTGATTTTTTTAAATGCTGAAAAATTGCAAGTGGTTTTATTGGCTATAGGCAGTTTATTAAAAAAGTGATTCCTAGGTTTATTACACTGTTTTGATGAGCTCTTGTGTTACTTCTGTTCACATGAATATCCATTCTCTGTCTAGTATTATGATTATGAACTGTGTCATTAAAGGTACAGTGGCCATTTCCTTTCATTAAATTTGTCTTTGTAAATTTTAAAATTTCAAAAATGAAAATACATGGAAGAGGTAAGATTTTAAATTTTTTAAATGGTCTGCATGTAGATGTTGATTTAACTCCTCCAACTAGTCTTAGAATCCGTTTTTGCATTATGAATAATGATTAACAATGTGGTGAGTTACCTCATAATGTTATGCCATGTTTTAAAATGGAGTGAGTACACGCAAAATACACGCTTCTGAGAGTTTTTATGTTAACTATGTGTACCGGTTGTCTGAAATTATAACAAATTCTACTCAGTTTTTTAATTAAATGATCAACATGTGTCTCCCACTTTAGGTTACTCTGTATCCAAAGACCAAGAAATTTAGTAGTATTTACATACTTAATTACTTGATTATTACATATTATTTGTGATTGTACAGGAGTTATTCTGAGAAAACTGAAAATGAATTACATGTGTCTTATCCAAGTTTAAATTAAATTATTATTGCTGTTATTTGCTGTTCTTATACAAAAATCATTGCTTGCATATATCCTTTGTAATGTTCCTATGAACTTATTACTCATTGATGGATAGAGTCAACATGAAAATTCAATGCCATGGCCGCGATTTGAATCGCAGATCTCCTGGTTTCCGTCCAGTTGCTCTAACCCAAGAATTATTAATTTCCATCAATTAACTTATTACTCATTCCTTCCTTGCTCAGTTTGTACCATAAGGCTTCCCTACTTATTGTAATCAAAAGCTTTTTCAAAGTCTACAAATAACATATACAATCTCCCCCTTTTATTTTCAAGATATTTACTAACCAATGTTGATATTACAAAGATATTATCTGTTGCTTTCCTATTTTTCCTAAAGCCTGTTTGTAGTTGAGATAATTTTCCCTCTTGTGCCCAAATTTGAACCCTTTCTGCTAGTAGCCCAGTATAAATTTTTCCTAATCCCCTTGTAATTTGCTGGGTTATTATCATCTCCTTTATTCTTAAATATTGGCACTACTATTGCTGTTTTCCAACTCCCCTTCAAAAATTGAGTTTAGTATCCTTACTAACAGTGCTTTCCAAACTCCCCTGGAATACCATCAATTCCATTTATTCTATTGATTTGCTCCCTTACCTTGATTCCTATTTGAATATCTAAAAATTCATTGAAGTTGTTATTCTGTAATACCCATATATTTTCCCTCTTCTGTTGTTCTCCGCCTGCAAGACTTTTAAATAATTAAGCCATTCATCTGCACTTATATTATTTTCTCTTACTGAGCTCTATACAATCTCTTAACTATAATCTCAAAAACTATTTGTAGTTGGTTTATTAATACTCATCACTTACTTATTTATATTAATGAGAGAC
>JAUKNK010000129.1:310000-351837 GCA_030765055.1 Mantis religiosa | reverse complement strand
TGCATATTCTCCGAGCTAAATGGTTCATCTAATTGGCGCCAATCTGTTGCCGCCAGAAACATATAAATATCGCGAAAGTGAATTCTAAAAAAGGGGAAAGAGGTTTGTATCATTTGGGGCTCGTAGCAAAGAGGTTTGTTTGTGTTTCACTTATAACAGTCTCAGGAGATAATAAATAAATTAATGGAATAAACACAGAATAAATAAATAAGAATAACTTAAAATTGCACAACATAAAAATTAAACAGCTTACAAAATATCGGATAACGTTTAATCCAAAATTTACTGCGATGGTTTTTCGTTACTAATGGTGAAGAAACACACTCCTGAATTAGTTTTGTGTAATATTGTTTATTCTTCAAGATCTTCTCCTCTGATTACTGCTTCACCACCAAACCTAAATAACAAAAGTAATTACGAACACTTATCGTTTGAATCACGAGTTAGGTCTAAAGTTTATATAAAAATCATACAGCTAAAAGACGTTCAGAAAATACAGAATTTAAGCGTTTCTGGGAAACTTTTACAAGATTTATTTTCATAAGAACTAATTCGGTTATCACAAACACACCAAAACAGAACAATCATTACCAAATAGGTATAACTAGTAAGTGGAAAGTAAGAAAGGAAGAGGAAAAATGAGGACGGTACGAAGTTGAGAAAAACGGTTAACAGAAATGCAAATCAGACGAAAACTCTGAATGATAATAAACTAGCCTAAAACACAGCTAAAGTTCAACTGACAAAGATTTGAAGATCGCGGAAGTTTTGAGTAAAAAGGGGCAAAGAGATGTGAAATCATTTGGAGGTCGTAGAAAAGATGGCTGATTGCGCTTCAGTTGCTTCTATCTACGTAGCGCAACAAATAAATGAATAAATAAAGTAATATAGTTTATAAACATAAATTAGAAATCAACGATCCAATGAATAATAAATAAATTTTAATAGATAAACTATGTAACGCAACCAAAATATCGAATGCCAATTAAATATCAGAATTTACTGTTCTGATCTCGATTCAATTACGAATTATGAAGTGGCACACTCTGTGGTTAGTTCGGAGTATAATTTCCTATTCTTCCAGATATTTTGACCTGATTAATGCTATATTTACTTCACTATTGCTTAATATTATCAGGGTATTTTGAAAATGTAAGTAAGTATGAATGTTATAAAAGGTATAGGGAGGAAAAAGTAGAAGTATTGACAATTCGTTTTGCTTATAGCACTGCAAATTCTACCAATTAAACAGTTCGTCTTTTTCGCGCCAGTGCATTATGTGTATAAACAGTTGAAGAACGTGAAAGATAACAGTAAAAGGCGGCAAAGAGGTTTGAACCATTTTGGCGCGGAACAAAGAGGTTTGATTGCGTTTCACTTAGTTCTATCTCGGGAGATAAGAAATAAATAGAACGAAATAAAATGTTGCATAGCGTGAACAATGAACAGCAGCCAGAGTGTCGATTGTCAATTTAATATTAAGGTTTACCGCGATGATCTTGTTTTGATTACGAACGGCGAGGTAGCGCCAACTAGATTTAGTTTTGAGTACTACTCCCTGTTCCTACAGATTGTTTCTTCTGATGATGACATCATGATCATGAAGATGAAACAATAAGTACACAATAAATAAAGGTATGGTGATGCATAATCTAATAGTAAACCACAAACAAGATGTCAAATATCAGGTATATATTGTGACTTTGTGGGTTCGTGAAATAATAAAACGAGGTTACAAAACACAATTACTACACTTTATTCTCCTCGAAATACACTGTTCACCATTACCTTTTGCTAGCTACCCTGAAACTGTTTAAATTAAAAAAAACTACATTCAACTGTCTGTCTCTACCGGTCATCATTTTTCATCGGCTTCGCGAGTCTACCGCCAGGGTGACACTGCTCCCTCCTCAAGGCTGGTCGTCCCGAACAGCACCTTCGTAGCGGGCCAGGCGATCCAGGTGTACCACCAATATCTTTCCCCGGGGCACCTTCTGGATGCGGTAGACCACGGCGTTAATCCTCTTCACCACACGGTACGGTCCTTGCCATGACTGCTGAAGCTTCGGGCAGGGTCCCTTGGTCCGGGTCGGGCGGTAAAACCAGACCAGATCACCTTGCTGGAACCCTTAGCTGTTGGCTTGCCTGTCGTATCGGCTTTTCATGCGGTCGCTCGCCTTCTGGATGTTCTGGCGAACCATCTCGTGCATGTCGTGGAGGTGGTCCACCAGGTTCTCCACATCCCTCAAAAGTGGCCCCAAGTCTGCGTCCGCCAGCTGCTCCCTCCTCAGGACTGCGCTATCCCAGCCATCCGCAGGCATTGCCGTGACTACTCGAACTGCTGCGGCACGCTCCTTCTCGTCCACTCTTGTGCATTGGCTGCACTCTGCTGGACAGGGTCTTCGGGACATAGCGCCCGTGTTACCGTGACTCTTCCCTCTGCGATGTTCCGAGCTGAAGTCGTACTCGTGCAGCCTCTGGACCCTACGTGCTGTTTGGCCTTCCGGTCGCGCCGTCACAATCACTTCGCTCCTCGCGGGGACAACCACGTCTTCGCTCAAGACGACCCTGTCAATTCCAAGGCGCTCTTCTGGTTGACGGAGTATAACCTCTTCTCCGTTGAGCCTCAGGACCTTCCTGCCGCCGTCGATCGTCGCCTCGTGGCTCCTGAGGGCATCCAGTCCCAGAATCACCTCCTCAGCCACCTTCGCGACGAACACCCACAGACGTACGGCCCTCCGTCCCAAGTTCAGCTACAGTAGGGCCTCCTTCTCCACAGGCACGGTGTCGCCCGATGCTGTCACAAGCTCGTATCGTCGGCTTAGCTTCCTCGTCGGCAAACCCTTCGCCACGTCAGGTCTGATGATGGTCACGGCCGCCCCGGTGTCCACCAGCACGCGGCACGGCTTTCCCCTTACCCAGCTGTCCGCGATGAGGTTGTCATCCATCCGCTGGCTGACGGCGCGGATTGTCACTCGAGGGGATGGTGGTAATTGCGCCGACGTGCCGCTCACCACGACGACCCTTACTCGTTTTCCGGCTGCTCTTCCTGGTGTGGGCAGTCTCTCCGCAGGTGTCCGGGCTGTCCACACCCCCAACACAGGCCACTAGGTATTCGCCGGCGTCCCTCAGCTGGTCTTCTGTCTCCGGCGTAGCGGACACTCCTCGTCCTCGACGTCGGGATAGATGCTACCTTAGCCGCCTCCATCCTTAATGCCGCTGTCAGCGCCTCGTGGATGGTTTTATAATCGCCGAGCATTAGGCGCTGACGAATCTCCGTGTCCCGTACCCCGTCGACAAAGTTGTAGGCGGCTTCCCGGGATACGAACTCCAGTGGCAGGTCAACCAAGGCCTTGCTAGCTAGCTGCTCAATCGCTATGGCTAACTCCTGCAGCGTCTCCCCCGGCTGCTCTGACCTTGCCTATAGTTGACTGCGGTACGCTGCGGCTAAGCGGTGGTTCCCGAAAGGATTCTCCAGGGCCTCCCAGATGTCCTTGGGTGCCGCCGTTGTCTGCACCGCGTTTAGGACTTCCGCGGCCCATCCCTGGAGGCTGGCTATTAACTGTGTGGCCTCCTCCTCCGGTGACCATCTGTTGTGCCTGGCCACTGTGTCGAACTGGCGGCGGAAGACTTCAAACGTTGACGCGCCATCATACTTCGGAGGTTTGACGCGCGCAGATGTATCGCGTCCCGGCGCGTCGGCCTTCAAGTCCTTCAGCTTCCTGCCGACGACGTCCTCCACCATGGCCTTTAGGGACTTGACGCTGCTGTCGGCCTTTCCCTCCAGGTTTTTTACGCGGTTCGCGAGGTCTTCGACGTCTTAAACCATGCCGTTCAGGGACTTGGCGTTATTGTCGGCCTTTTCCTCCAGATCATTGAAGCGGTTCGCCAGGTCCTCGACGCGCTCGTCCACTTGGCCCATCCGCTTGCCCAGCTCCGTCACGTTATCCCTCACGCCGGCCAACTGTTCCTCAAATTTGGCGGCGAGGACCTCGTTCGCCTCCTTCATTTCCGTGGTCAGTTCGTCCATCTTTGCGGTCATTGTCGTGGCCAAGTTGTTGTTTGCAGTCTCCAGCTTCGCGGCCAGGCTGTTATTTGCCGTCTTCATTTCCTTCATTTCCGCAGCGAAGTTGTCATTTGCTGCTTTCATTTCCGTCATCTTCTCCAAAATCTTTTCTAATGCAGCCTCCATGTCGTCGCACTCCTGACACCAATTGTGACTTTGTGTGTTCGTGAAATAATAAAACGAGGTTACAAAACACAATTACTACACTTTATTCTTCTCGAAATACACTGTTCACCATTACCTTTTGTTAGCTAACCTGAAACTGTTTATTTAAAAAACCTACATTCAACTGTCTGTCGCTACCGGTCATCATTTTTCATCGGCTTCACGAGTCTACCGCCAGGGTGACACTATAAAAATTCGCAACGATGATGCAAAAAGTTAATAATTACGTGAGAGCTTTGTGAGTGTAAACTGCAGTTTTGAAGTTGTTTTATAAAATCTCATATGATTATCTTCTATCATCTGCGGCAATACTATTAGGACATATTTCCGAGTATATTCTGCAACGTATGGCTGAATATGAACCGCTAACCACTGGCTATTTACTATTTGTTATTATGTTAAATCGTAACCATAACTTCTTGTTGAGAGGAAGAAAGTTACTTTTAAGGATAACAAGATTGTGAGAACGTGTTGTTAGCGCCACCATTAGCACTTTGTCCTTGCTGAAATATGATTTAGAAGTAAGCAATCAAGAACATCGGCGGAAATAGATAACCTTATGTTATTTGTACATCCTAAAATGAAATCATAAATTATTGTGTGTGAAAATAATGTAAAGTGTATGCTTACACGAATATTACGCAAAGAGTTTGCTAACCTAACTTTATTCATCTGTGGTCATTTACGCGGGAATAAAGAACATTCGAAAAATTTTTGTTCTGAGATTCATTTCTCCGTCAGAATTATCTTGTAATCAAGCATTTACATTTAATTTTCTGCCGTGTGACCTTTGAAATACTGATTTGGATCAGAAATTCCTACAAACTGTGACTTCCACATTCCTTTAGCACCTGATATAAAAGCAAATAGATATTCAAAATGAAAGCAGTTTCTTTGAAACTAAATGCTAGAAGATTGGACATGTATATTACGAAATCGCCAGAACTGGTATTTCATATCAGATTATTATGAGAATTTATACTTTCCTGTAAAATACGAGGTCTGTTCAACAAAGAATGATCATAACCTTTTTACGCTCACAATTTTCGCACTAAAATTCAATCTTATTGTATTCTGTTAGCTTAATTTGAAATAAACACGCAGTAGTTGTTTCATTGTTGGTACTCCTGGTTCCCGCCGGTGAGAACCAGGAAATTTCAGACACTTTTAGTATCGCCTACCGCTGCAATTATTACGTTTTATATAATGGTCTCTGTAATGGCTGCAGGTTGAATAAACTAATTCTCTTAATAGTAACAAGAAATAGCTCTACATCATGAAAGTATATTGCTCATTCTCCAGTTCGGAGTCTTGCAATGAATTCTCTCCATGGAATATATTCATTATTGTATATTTTAATGAATTATGTCAAATAATTTCTATGAATTTTCAAGGAATTAAGGGGACAATCTGGTACAAAAGTGGCCAAAAATGCAAAATTTTTCATAAAACTTATTTTGAAAAAATCGCTCGCTCGTGTTGGCTGGCTGTATACAGCTAGAAGGTTTTTGCTGCGTGCCCACCCGTTAAGGGTTTTACCACAGGTAGGATTTAGATTTGAAGTTTGTAGGATGAAGGTGGCGTAGGCCTTTTGGTTGGGAGTAAATTTTACAGGTTACCGAAGTACCTTAGGGTTGAAGGGGAGGATGCAGTACTTTGCACCTTAATCTTTATTTTTTGTTTAATTTTTAGTGGGGGAAAAATTTAGATGCCAAACAGCCTAGAAGAATTATGAGGAGCTCAGCTTTAGCTGCTGATAGGATTAGCTCCTGGGTTATCTAGGGTGCCTGCTTGCCATACGGGGGACCCGGTGCAGTCTAGATCGGCGTCTAGTGGGGTCATAATCTCCCAATGATCTAAAAAGGGTGCCTCTGTGTGATGGTAAACTTGCGTATAACTTTTAAGCTCGGCGCCTAATTTCATCCTCCACGTATGGAAGACCCGATGCTTCGTGGAGCAACTTGGTAGGGAAATAACGTCCTACAGAATAGATAGACCGTAGTCCTCTATTCTGTGCACGTTGAAGCCATGCTATCCAGCTGTCTGCTGCCATGCCCCAAATCTCGCAGGCATATAGCATCACCGGGATTACCAGCGCTCGGAAGGGATATAACTTCATGCCAACAGGCATCGAGGTCGACCGCAGCATTGGGTACAGGGAAGCGATTTCTCCCTGTACCTTCGCCGAAATGTTCCTGATGTGTCGACGAAAAGTTAGACCTCTGTCCAAATTAACTCCTAAGTACTGGACAGAGTTAGACCACTCTATCCTTCGACCTCGGGAGCTGAAATTGGGGCAATCTGCGGGGGTGTGGCGCTTTGTAAAGAGTATAGCGTGGCTTTTGTCCCGATTTACGGATATCCGCCAACGCCGGCACCACTGTTGTGTTAGGCGGAGATGTCTTTGAATGGAGTTGAAGGCTCTGAGGATGTGTTTGTCCTTGCAGAACAAAAGAGTTCGTAAGCGTATTGTGCCATTACGACTCGTGGTTCTGTGGGGATATCTGCCATAAAGACGTTGAAAAGGATGGGGGATAGCACAGAGCCTTCGGCGATTGCAGAAATGTTGTCTCCAATGTGCCTAGAATGTGACCATTAATTATTGTGTGTCAAATCCACCTGGAGGTTGGTGTGTTTCACATTTATTTAGACCCTTGGTGTGAAAAGTGGGTGTGACAGATATGTCAGATTTTAGCAATAACAGCCAGAGGAAGTCTGTTTGTTATTTTTAGACATTAAGGAGATATTTATCTTAAATATATAGATGATGGCTGCTCTTATTACACAAGTGTTGCTATTTGTTGACAGAGAATTAAAAGTATAGCAAATAAATTATATTGTTTATAAAGTAGCTATGCATCCATGTGTGTGTAACACGACTGAACATTGAAGATCTGAATGTCAGACCTCCGATCTCATGCCAGATCAGGACTAGGCGCTCTACAGGCAGTGGAGTGTTTTGTAAGGAAGGATAATATGCGGACAAAGATCAGGCTTAAATTATATATAAACCATCTGTTGTGTTGTTTTATATGCCTAGAAGCAGTCTCGGGCGTTTGTAGTGGTCCCCAGGATCGATGTCCTAGTCACCTAGACCGCGGATGAGGGAGTTGAAGTTGTGGAAGAGGTTTTGATAGAAGGAACGTAAAAGGGTATGGATGTAGTCTGTTATTATGCGGATACGTAGGTCACGTCGGATAACTAGATTGGGGATGTACCAAGGGAAGTCTGTGGCAATGCGGAGGAATCGAGATTGTGGAATTTCAAGGCGGTGTAGGTGAGACTTGGCTGCTACTCTCCATATTTCACTGGCGTATGAGATGGCTGGTCGGAGTACTTGCTTATACAGGAGCAGTTTTGTAGGCAGAGACATCACTGATCGTCGGTTATAGAGAGGGTATATCACACCCATTCTTTTGCTAACTTTATTAGCCACATATGTAATGTGGCCTCTCCACGTCAATTTGATGTCGAGTAGAACACCAAGATACTTAACTGCACCCATGTGTGTAGTTCAATTGCTGTAATACTTGTGTCATTTTAGCAAATATAATGGGAAAATTGTGTAGTGGAAAGTTAATAAAGAAAAAGAAAGCTAAACTTTAGCTGGAACAAGATGGAAACATTCCACAGCAGATAAAAATGAAGAATCTTATGCTATTAGCTCTACAGCTGAAAGTGTTACATTTCCACCCCCAAAGTTGTAGAGCCAGATTACCTTCTTGTGTCAGTAATGTTTTGAAGAACGTGATTTCAAGAGTATTGTGTAGTGAATGTAAAGAGGAATGTGTTACTGTGAATTTTTGAGAGTTCTATGGTTTTTCTATGAAGTTTGTAGTGTAGTGTCAAGCCTATGGTTAGGTTTTGTATGAAACTTTTTCAGGCAAAAGAAAGGGTACAACCACAGAAAAGAAAACTAAAGGTGCTTTTGATATAAACATGAAAATTGTGACAATATTTTATGTGGTATGCAACACTGTACCACTGCTCCAGCTCCGATCGATAGCCCATGCATTTAAAATCTCCAGTAGGCGTATGCTCATGGTGGTTTTATAACATAGCTGTTGCAAAAGGTGACAAGCCCAAGAGCTACAAAAATGAGACCCATACAACTCTAAATGCTCATGTAGTGGAGAAAATGGTACCCCTATTCTAAACGTTGTGTTCAAGAGATCTGTTAGAAAGATGTACCAGAGAAAAGACTCAAAATGCAAATGGAAGACTATATAGTGTAATTTGGAATATTTGCTCCAAGAAGATCTTTATTTTTGACAAAAATGTTTGAATTGGCTATGCAAGAAGGTATATCTCTTGTAAATCAAGGACAGCTTTCGACTAAATTGGCAAAGAAGTCAGAAATTTCTCCTCTTTCCAAAAAAATAAGTAAACGCAGAGATGAACGCCGTGTCAAGCAGAGTGACGACTGTTAAATTTAGAAATCAAAAGGAGAAATGGAACAAGAGTGGCAAATATCATCAAAGAAGATTTGAGGCTGAAAGTTAAGGGAATGTTGTACGCTGCAGGAGAATTCTAATGAGAGAATGAAGTGCAATGTTTCCAATGAATGAGTTCTAAAACTTTAAATAGCTTTTTCTCCGTATAACAATTTCCATGCTTTGGGGTAAACACTCTTGCAGTAAAAATTGGTAACTTCAGAATATGTAGGGTATAACTTGTTAAAGAAAATAGTGCATTGGTTTGTTGATCACACTCATTAATGCTTTGAAAGGACCAGATTAAAAAGAAAACGGTCGGTAGAGCACCTGCCTATCGTGCTAGGGGTCCCGGGTTCGATTCCCGGCGGTGGGGGTGGGGATTTTTCTCCGACCAAGATAATTCCCCATCTTCCCCAGAGTCTGGAAGTATGAATGAGAGTGTGAATGTGTGCGTGATGTAATGATAAAAAAAAAAACATAACGAGTTAACACCTTCAGTATGTTCCAATGGAGAACGGCCGCCGATATGACCAAAGCAGTTAAAGGCGGGGTATAAATGGAACAAGCAAAAAAGAAAAAGAAAGAAAACAAAAGAAAACTACCTCAAGATATCCTACTCACTGATTTATAAGATAGCGACTTTTCTCACTAATTCATTGTAGATCCTCTTTTTTTCTCATAACACCACTGATCATAATCTAGTCTCGCATATCTAACCTCTCTTTTCAATTGTTATCCATCTTATTTAATGTTATTGTATGTGTTAGTTATCCCGTTATATACTTTATCTTTTATTATGTTTCATTTAAATGTGTTCCTAATTGTTTTCTGTTTATACGAGGTACATCCAGAGAGTAAGATCTGTTTGGTAATAAAATAAAATTGTGTTCAGATAGAGAAAATGTATTTATTGCACAAAATTGTACAAATTTTAAACTACCTTTTCACATAACTACCGAAATTTTGCTGGCATTTGTCATAGCGAGGCACAAGTTTTTGTATACCTTCTTCATAGAAGTTTGCCGCCTGTGCCTTCAAACAGTTGGAAACATTTTCTTTCAGCTCTTCGTCATTATTGAAGTGTTGACCGCCAAGGAAAGATATGAGATGCAAAAACAGATGAAAGTCGCTAGGAGCGAGGTTAGGGCTGTACGGGTGGTGGCCAAACACGTACCAGCCAAATCCCTGCAGGGTGTTTTCCGTAGCATTTGCAGTGTGTGGTCGTGCGTTGTCGTGAGGAAAAACAACACCTTTTGACATCGCAAATTTGCCGATAAATTTCAATTGCTGTCACTTTCCTAGCATCCAGAAAACGAATCACAGATCTGATTCCACAAGCGGCGGGATTTTCAATCAACACCGACATTGTAAACAAGCACAACGAAGCGTACGTGGCTGACTGCGATCTCACAATGGCGCATGTTTCTTCTCCTTGATACACCCCGTAGGGGAGGGGATCCGTCCCCTGCAGCTGCCGTGGAGCGGCCGCTGCGGACCCCTAGCACTCGTGGTACCTCTGACGTTACTAGAGGAACCTCGGGCCGAAAATTCTAGCCCCTCCCTGAAAGGGAGTTGTTCGAATTTGGTTGGACTCGACAGGGCATTGGTTACCGATACCCGTGGGAGATCGGGTACGTCTCCGGACGGGGTTGAGGGAAGCTATTAATATTCCTGCGTACTAGCCAGCATAGCTAGTTCAAGGTGTGCTAGATTACCAGGTGGCCCCACCGAGGTCATATCGGTAGCCTTCCCATTTTGGAGTTGGCGCGCGTAAGTGGCGTATCCACTTCCATCCCGTCTTGAGTCCATAGGACCACATGGGGGGCTTGTTAGTCTCTAGGTCTTGCCCTATGTCAAGAGCCTCGGAGGCGCCGGGCACCCTTTCGTGACAGCTTGGTAACTCCCTGGTAGAAGGAGATCCGGGTCCTTGGTCCTACGGGTCCACGACTAATGGGAGTAGATCCTCTGGCATGAATTGATTCTCCTTGATACAGAGCGTATACCGCGCGTATGTGGAACTGCGATCGCAGCGCTGCAGCAGAGGCAAATTGAAACAGAACTTACTTTCTGGACGCCACTTGTATTGGGTATGAATGTATCACCTATTGTAAATGTTACAGGACAGTAATTCCTCAGTTGTTAATTTTTATGCCATCCTAATGTAATTTATCAATGGCTTGTATAGCAATACTGCTGATCATCCTAATAATAAATTAAAAAAGCACTCATACATAAAAGTATATCATTTTTTTCTTTGTCAATATTAGTAATATTTCTTTTTATTCTCTTCAGAGGAGAAAACATTCATAATTCTAATAAATATTAATATTTTGGGAAAACACTGTGCAGTTTTATTGCATAGACATTCAAAAAATGGCATACCAAATTTCAGGCCTATAATTTAATTCTAAACTCCAAAAAGTATACCCTTTATTACTATACAATTCCTTCGAAAAACATGATAAATTATTTTCAGTTTCAAAACTATTTAACATAGAACAGTGAAACTTATACCATCCGTATATCATGGCAGGTGTAACTTAATCTAAACGTTTCATTAAAATTGGCTAATTAGGGAGGAAAATCCATTTGGTACCAGAGTGTTCCCTAACAATAGGATCTGGTATTGAACGGGAGCATTTGAACAACAATACTGTTTTGACAGTTACTGCTTTCTTTTATTATTCTATCCTATTGGTATAATACAGGAAAATGATATTTACTTAAATATCATGAGTAATTCATTTGCATCAGTTCCGAAGAATCTATAGCACAACATTAGTTTTAACACTGCAGCTATAACAGAAAACACTTAAAAGTGATATTACATGCCTGTAACTAGACCGCGAACAAAATGCAGCTGGAGGCGTGGCTTAACACCACTAGAATCCTGTATCTTTCCCCCTCCGTTATTTTATGTTGCCTCTCCCTCATCGTACGGGCTGCATTGGTTATCTGTTTAATTCACTTTCGCGTTCACTGTTACACTCACTCTTCGCATATTCTGCCGAATCACTGCTTTGTTCCTCAGGGTTTAAAGAAACTATGATTCAACCTATTTGTTGATCGATTGTGAGGTCATGTCTGAGGTAATTACTTTCTGTTAACTTTGAAAATCAAAACAGCATTTGATTACCTGCATTTCGTGTGGTCTGCGCTCTGCGGCATGAAGGAAGGGAGGGGCGGGAGTCACGTGATGCTAATATGGCGTAGAAGGGGAGAAGGCTCTCCTCCCACATGCGTCCACCGAACACTGTTTTGCGGTCTACCTGTAATTCAATTAATTACAAAGAAACAACAAAACGTTCTGTTAACATTCTATACATTGCTAAATCATTTAAATGATATAAATAACACGGTACCTAACCTTTTCTATTAATACAAAGACACCTTGAAGTAAAACTGCAGCTTTTGCTTAGTTATATAAAGAGATATAAATAAGAGAAATTATAAAATTTAGGTTTAACTAATCTTCAAGTTCTAATTGTAGACAGAATAAAGTGCAAAATCCCTGTTGTTGCAAGTAGAAGGTCCTTTTTTAGGTTAAATCAATATAAGGCCAGACATATAAGGCAAATTTAAACAGTCAACCGTAATAGCTGGGTTGTGCGGCATACCCGCATGTCAGATTTCAATTGGTTGGTGTTTACTTTTGATTTGGGTTCTAATTGGAGCTATGAGATCTCTTATCCTCAGGTGAATGGTTGTAGGAAATGGATTTGTTGTTTGTTGGCTGCTCAGTTGTCTCAATAGTACACTGGTTCGTTGCAAAAATGATTTAATTTAATTCTCACTAAGTTCGTTGATTCAGATTGATTTGTAGCGGTGACCACCTGTTACTAAACTTCCTAACAGAATTCTCTTACTTCTTTATACGGCGAATACTTTGCTATTATAAACTTCTGCTGCTGCTTCTCTTACGCTGGTTGCGTTATTCTTGACTTCCCTACATTTCGGACTTAGAAATCTTTACTACCTCTTCTTCACGCGCACTAACACGTCTTTCCCCTCGTAGTATGACTGTTGAAGTGATTTTTCGTCTAGTCTGCGATTCAGTTCGTACTTTATTCTGATCCCCACCTTAACTCTTATCACATGACCAAAATAACTCACCCTTCTCCCATTTCTCAAATCTTACATTATTATTGGTTTCTCATTTTATTTCGATTTTTCTTTATTGGTTAGCAAAACTCATCGAACTCATTGACGTTACATCCCACCGTGAGTTGGGTCACGCCTACCCTGGGCTCTTTGTAACGGTATAAATCGTTATCGCCTCAGCAAAGTAAATCCTTTTAGGTCTTACGCTTGACCGCATCTAGAAAACCTTATTGTTCCTACACATTCTTGGTTATATTTCTCAGACATTGAACCTTTCCTTAAACAAAGAGGCTAACGGTCACCTCTTCCTGTCTCCCCGACTTGTGTTCAGATTTTACAGAAATATTTTCTCTCCCTTACATGGATTCTAGCATGTTAGTTGTCTTAAATTATATTCTTCCCATCTTATTCTTAATTAAACCGCTATTTTAATCATTACTCTAATTTCATTCTAATTTCATATTAATATAACAATATTTTATATTAGTTTAGCAAAGCATTTTCATTAATTTATCTTCTTTTTTAATTCTCGTGATTTCGATTACTTCGCCACCTCCGAATCGCTGTCTGATACTGCGGTTACATAATGCCCGTTTGACAAAAATGAAATACCCATTATTTAAATTTTGTCAAACCCCCGTCATGACATTTCCTCCTTATATATCTTATAATTTCTCATTCCCTACTCGAAACTTTTTTTTTTTCGGTGGTCACCGTTCCCTCATCTTCATCAGTGTGTTATTTTATACACATAGAATGGTCAATATGTACATCATATACATAGAATTATAGATATGATACATTACGTACATAGACAAGTACACTGTCGTATATGTGGTTATTACCCTATATACAAATAACATTCGTGATACCTCAACTATATATACACTTCACTGAATTATCCTTGTCTCACTTGACATCAACTCGATTTTACCTTATTACATTCCTTAAGTACTACATTAATGTTACTATATTACAGTTTACAATATTACATTTTACATTCAATGATTTTTTTTATTATTATATTAACTTATTGGGACGTTTCTTTATCTTTCAGTCCTTCACCGTAAGAACATTCGTCCTCACATTATTATAGTTTGCGTAATGATGTCCAAATATGGTTACCTCTACCTGCACTCAGTTGTCTACCTGTAATCAGGTGTTTCGTTTACCTGACAGTAAACATTGGCAGTTCATTGTCCTGTCTTTCCACTTCACTTTTCACTCTAAACTTTCTTTCACTTTGTCACGCCTGAGTCTGTGACCTTTACAATAACAATATAGCCTTTTGGCACATGAATACATCAGTACTTATACTATATTTACATTTCACAAATTATTTTTTAAAGATCTTTCTAACATGTTCATTAGCTGTGGTTATTCTTATTACATTATCATTTTGTTTGTGCACAGGAATTTTGGAACTTGCAACTCCCACGCAGTGTTCGAATTTCAAACGAAAACGTTATCCGTACTAATTATATAACTTTTACTTGGTATTCTTTACATCTTCATATATATAATTTCAATCACATTCACCCAGGTGATTCTTGGGTCTGCTCTGTACTGTTTACAACGTTTTTTTGACGATATGGCCTTATTAGGGAGATGTTATATCTGCCTATCGGTTTACCATTTCTTGGGTGTAATAGAGCATACGCTCTGTCACCAAATATTTTCTCAATCCGGTATGGGCCTTTCCATAGCATATATAGCTTTTTAGTCTTCTTTCCTAACAAATCTGACTTGTCGAACGATTTCACTAGAACTAAGTCGCCGACCTTTGGTTCCCAATTCTTATACCGCAGTTTCTTTGCGTTTCTTTTCTCTACTTTTTCCATTATTCTTTTAACAGCATTCTGGATCCGTTCTCGATCTGTCTCGGTCGTCACTTGTATACTTTCCGGAACACCCTCTATTATTGGTTCCGGTGTTAAATTCCTATGCAATTGGATAGGAGCATATCCTTTGGTTAGATTGACTGAATTATTGAATATAAACTCAATATAGTTGATGTGGTCTGGCCAGGTAGTCTGTTTCAATGAACAAAGGACTCGGAGATGAACACCTAGGTCTTTCATTACGCGCTCGCTTGGATTAGAGCATGGATGGTACGACGTTGTATTATAGATGCGAATTCCGGCATCCTGAATGGTGTGCACGAATCGTCTTCCATGGTGTATGGATGCGTTATCTACTAATAGTGCTTTCATCTTCCCGTATTTGACTATATAGTCTTTCACTATTTTATTCGCGCATGCTGCACTTGTTAATTTCTTGAGAGGGTATATTTTCACAAATTTCGACATCACGTCGATAAGTACAAATAAATATTTTAATCCTCCTCTTCCTGCAGGGAGTGGACCATATGCATCCGCTGCAACTAATTCTAATGGTTCCTTCCTGGTGATGGATACAGGGGGTCGATCTATCTTATAATTTAATGATTTTGCCCTCTGGCAGATGTCACATGTAGATATAAAGGTCCTAACTTTCTTGCCTAATCTAAATATGTATAAATGGTTGCTTATAGAAATCATTGTCTTCTCAACGCCAGCATGTATAAGAGCTGTGTGGTAAGCAGAAATCACTAACTCTTCCAGCGCTGCGGGTATATATGCTTTCCAAGCAGGTTTGGAAACACCCTGTAACTTATACAATACGTTATTTAGCACTCCGTATTTCTGTGAATTTGCTTGATCTATGGGCAATGCCTTTTCCATAATTTGTTTTAATTTCCAATCCTGGCGTTGTAATTCCGACAATCTTCTCATCTCCTTTGTTAATTTTATACTGAAGGTTACATCCATCTTTAACAATGGTAATTCTGTACCATTACTACTGATATTTTCTGGAAGATTCCCCTGTGGCTTTATACGTGAAAGCATGTCACTAAAGATGTTAAGACTTCCCTGTATATGTTTAATCTCTGGGTTGTAAGCCATGATCTCGTGGATATATCTCGAAATTTTTGTACTGGTTAATTTGCAATTTCGTATAAATGATAGGCTGATATGATCGGTGAATATCACAATCCTTTTATTATATATATTGTCTAAATTTACAAATGGCATAGTAAATAGCCGTAATTTCCTGTTCTGTTATCCAAGCAATTTTTTCTGTTTTCGTTAACCCTCGGGAGGCTGTGGCTATGACCTTTAATTCTCCAGTCGGTGTCTCTTGGGCTAAAATAGTTCCTAACGCCACCATGGAGGCATCCGTGTATATGAGATAAGGTAAATCTGGATCAGGCCATGTCAATAATACGGATTCACTGAAGAGTTCTTGTAATCTTTTAAAAGCATTTTCTTCGACCATAGTCCATCGCCATTTTCGATTTTTTTCCAGTAATGCTCGCAACGGTGCGGCTTCCTTTGCATAGTTTATCAGGAACCTTGATTGGTACCCAAGTACACCCAGATAACGTTTTACTTGTTTTGGTGTCTTAGGTCGTGGTATTTTCAAAATGGCTTCCACTCTTTCTGGATCAGGAGCTATATTTTCGCCTGTTATGATGTATCCTAAATATTTAACTGATTCCTGGAAAAATTTACATTTGGCCCAATTCAGTGTTAATCCAGCATTTGCTAGCCTTCCGAGCACTAAATCCAAAATTGTAAGGTGATCTTCCACTGTTCTACTGCATATCAATAAATCATCTACATACTATGACACATATGTTTCCCTTTGCGTGTTGAGTATTTTCTGCATCGCCCGTAGGAATGCGCTTCCAGAATTAATTAGACCAAAGCAATTTCTTGTAAACTGGTACTGATATCCTCCGTGCAAAAATGAGGTATATTGCCTTAACTCAGGTTTCAACTTAATTTGCAAAAATGAGTTGGTCACATCTAGTGAAGTAAAATACCTTTGTGCCCCAATACCGGCCAAAATTTGCTCTATTGCTGGGGTTCGAAAATTATCCGGAACAATGTATTGGTTTATATGACGTCCATCTATCGTCAGTCGTACTGTTCCATTTGCTTTTCTGACTATACATAGGGGACTTATAAATTTTGATGTAGATATCTCCAGAATTCCATCTTCCAACATTTCCTGTATTTTAAGGTTCACTGCCTCTTGTAAATCCAATGGAATAGGTCTGCACTTATATTTGAATGGGGGAACATCATGTATCTCGAATTCATACTCAAAATCACTATAGGTCCCAGTGTGTTCCGAAAATGCATTTCTATGTTTACATAAAATGTAATAAAAAATCTCTTTTTGGTGGTCGTTGAGAAGGTTTGAGTTTGCTACTGTTTCTCTTATTCTATAGGTCATGTTTACGTTATTTTCGACTACCTGGAAATCATCTGGTAGGGTAATTATCTCCTGTTCACCTGCTTCTGCCCGCCCAAGTCCGTATGACGTCATCTCTAAAAGCCATTCTCCAGCTATATATTCATCCTTATCATAGTTTTTCATCTCTTCTGCTTCTAATGGATTCATCTTAACTAGCTCTATCCCTCCTATTCGTATAAATTCTACAAAAAATGTTTCTCCATCTATTTCTTTTTCTTCATCTGTCAATCTTATCTCATTTTCTGCTTCCCTTGAGCTAAACGGAACTTTAACTATGACGTCTTTAATTTTGATTTCCAAGGCTTCCATTTCATAATTCAACTTAGCTTGAAGCACATACAACACGTCATTACCCATAATAATGTCTACAGATAGCCTATTAATAACAAAACATACAAATTCTGTTGTATCCTCCCCAATGGTGACTTTCAAAAGCATTTGTGTATTAATCTTTTGTTTGGCGCGACCTACCGCCAGAGTACAATATGCACTTTTCACGGGCAATGTTTGCAATTTCATTCCATTGTTTTTTAAGTGATAAAAGAATGCTTGACTTATAGCTGAAACTGAGGATCCTGAATCTATGGTAATGTGCCATTTTTCTTTGTTTATTATTGCAGCAATACGTGGAGCATCTCTCACTTCTTGCAATTCTGTTAAGTGATTGTTTATTTGAGTACCGTTTACTATTTCTGTTTCTGTTTTATTCTGTACCACCCTACTCAGAGCTGTGTCCCTGTTCAAATTAAGAACTAGCGTGTTCATCCGGGTCCGATGCGGGACGTCTTCTATCGCACCCTGGAGTCGTTTCCCGTCTGCTGTGTCGTATCTGGCCTTTCATCCACCTCGGGCGCCGCGTCCCTCAGTGTGGGTGGAGGAGAACGCACCCATTCTCTTGAGAGAAGTTGATTCCTCTGTCTTACTTCAGGTCTGTCTGTATTGTTCTCTCTACCAGCGTCACGTGGTGGATATTGTCTATTAGCTTCTGGTAGTCGGAACGCCGGTCTTGCATTCCCTCTTCGAAGAAATGGGGGGTGACCCCTATTTCCATTCCTAGTTACATGTACATATCTTATAGGGAAATTATATGAATTTGAATTTGAATTTGGTGGTCCCTGTCTCCCTCTATTGTTGTTAGGGAATTCCCTCGGGACGTGGGCATCGTATCTTTGACGAGTAGCCATATGGTTTGTGTTAAAATTTCGGGGATTGTGTGCCCTTTCCACGTCATTATTATTATTCCACGGTCTGTGTGGATTTCTCACTGGCATTCGATTCTCATGTCTATTTTGTGAATTTTGCGTCCCAACGCTTTGTAAAGCTGTTAATAATGTAATTGCCTCTCTCAATGTCTGAGGTCTTGCTACCACCATGTGATTTCTAATGTTCTCAGGAAGGTGAGGCGTGAGAAGAGAAATCAGTTCGGCTTCCTGTAATGGAGGTTGTAGATATTTACTCATTTGCGAATATCTCAGGAAATAATCAGTAATAGACTCTCCATTATTACCTTGGTATCGGCCATTTGTTATCTGATTCCTTACTTGGTATTGGACATTGGCGTTCCAATACTTTTCTAGGAAAGCTGTTTTGAACAACTCGTAGCTGCATCCTTCTCCCACAATTACTCGTAGCCAATTAAGTTCGGCAGATTCTAACGCCCTTTGAACTATTATCATCTTATATTGCTCGGGTACACCTCTGATGACAAAATACTTTTCTAAGTCGGCCAAAAATTGTACTGCGTTGTCATTGCGACAATTAAATTTCGGGAGGGGCAATTCGCTTAGAAAATTCATGTGCACTGGTGGATACATATTTACGTTTTGCATATTTACTTCGCTATTATTGCTGTTTTGAGGAGAGACAGAAGGGGCGCTAACCTGTTCGTTCTGCCTCTCTCCAATGTGTGTATGTATAGAACAATTGGAACTCTCAGGTACCTGCCCCTGCTGTCCCAGCTGTAAGCCAGTTACAGTATCTCTGATTTGAGATATCTCGCTTACTGTTTCCCTCAACATTTGTGTATTCTCTGATTGAATATTTGTTACACGTGCTACCTTTTCTTTTAAGTTCTCCATGTCAGCTGCTATACTATTGTTTACAGTGTCAAACCGGTCATTTATCTCTTGTACAAAAGTTACCTGTGTCGTGGTCAGTTCATCTAATCTTATTCTTTCCTTATTAATTTCCTCCCCTATTCTATTTTCTACTCCTGCAACGAGAGATTTGGTAG
Source organism: Mantis religiosa (assembly GCA_030765055.1). Lineage (NCBI taxonomy): Eukaryota > Metazoa > Arthropoda > Insecta > Mantodea > Mantidae > Mantis > Mantis religiosa. Next base: position 332,531 of record JAUKNK010000129.1, on the reverse strand, counting down.
CTTCTAGGTCACTTCTTATAGTACCTACTTCTCGCTGCAGGGCCTCTTTTACAGACTGGATTTCCCCTGTTATTCCTTGAATTCTGACAGTGATTCTAGTTTCTGTTTCTTTCCCTTGGCTTGTAATTTGACTTAATTTTTTGTCCATAGCCCTGCTCTGATCTAGTAATTTAGCCTCTAGTGTTTGGTTCTGTTCTACTAATTTAACTTCTAGTGATTGGTTCTGTTCTACTAATTTAGCTTCTAGTGATTGGTTCTGTCCTACTAATTTAGCTTCTAGTGTTTGGTTCTGTCCTACTAATTTAGCTTCTAGTGTTTGGTTCTGTTCTATTAATTTAGCTTCTAGTGATTGGTTCTGTTCTACTAATTTAGCCTCTAGTGATTGGTTCTGTTCTACGAATTTAGCTTCTAGTGATTGACTCTGAATAGTCATTTGCGCCATGAGTTTCTGGAGCATCTCTTGTAGATTTTCCATTACCCCAGGATTGTCACTTCTCCTATTTACATTTAAGCTACTTACACCATTTACACCCTCATCTACTGATCCTATAACACTGCTTTCCATTGTCTCTTCATTAACAACTTCTAACTCTTTCTCTGTCTCCATAACTATTTGTTCCCCAGAATTTTCCATTTTAAATTTATTCTGTACGATCTTCTTATTTCTCAAAAGCATTGAACTTCCCCTTTAAATTTTCTAATTTCCCTTCCAAAATACTTATTACTAAGACATTACATAGATATTGATCTCAATGAATGATATTACATTTACAAGAAATATAAATTGAGTCTGTGTAACTCACAGTTCTGTTGTACGGCTGTGGTGTTTATGTGATGTCTTTACCAATTTTTGTTGTGCTGCTCGTCGTCTTGTAGGCTCAGTTGATGTCGAAAGAACTTGAACTTCTCTCTTGGTTGGGGGAAAATTTTACTTGTTAGTTGTTTTTGCCGTCTTCTTCGTAGTCTCTGCTGTCCTCATCGTAGTTGTCGTCGTCGGTCTTCTCACTTCTCCTCGTAGTCGTCCTTCGTCGTCGTTCTTCTCACTTCTCCTCGTCGTTGACGTCGTTACATTTCACCCATTTCCTACAATTCGAAGCCCCAACGTGTCGGCGCCATTATGCGGCATACCCGCATGTCAGATTTCAATTGGTTGGTGTTTACTTTTGATTTGGGTTCTAATTGGAGCTATGAGATCTCTTATCCTCAGGTGAATGGTTGTAGGAAATGGATTTGTTGTTTGTTGGCTGCTCAGTTGTCTCAATAATACACTGGTTCGTTGCAAAAATGATTTAATTTAATTCTCACTAAGTTCGTTGATTCAGATTGATTTGTAGCGGTGACCACCTGTTACTAAACTTCCTAACAGAATTCTCTTACTTCTTTATACGGCGAATACTTTGCTATTATAAACTTCTTCTGCTGCTTCTCTTACGCTGGTTGCGTTATTCTTGACTTCCCTACATTTCGGACTTAGAAATCTTTACTACCTCTTCTTCACGCGCACTAACACGTCTTTCCCCTCGTAGTATGACTGTTGAAGTGATTTTTCGTCTAGTCTGCGATTCAGTTCGTACTTTATTCTGATCCCCACCTTAACTCTTATCACATGACCAAAATAACTCACCCTTCTCCCATTTCTCAAATCTTACATTATTATTGGTTTCTCATTTTATTTCGACTTTTCTTTATTGGTTAGCAAAACTCATCGAACTCATTGACGTTACATCCCACCGTGAGTTGGGTCACGCCTACCCTGGGCTCTTTGTAACGGTATACATCGTTATCGCCTCAGCAAAGTAAATCCTTTTAGGTCTTACGCTTGACCGCATCTAGAAAACCTTATTGTTCCTACACATTCTTGGTTATATTTCTCAGACATTGAACCTTTCCTTAAACAAAGAGGCTAACGGTCACCTCTTCCTGTCTCCCCGACTGGTGTTCAGATTTTACAGAAATATTTTCTCTCCCTTACATGGATTCTAGCATGTTAGTTGTCTTAAATTATATTCTTCCCATCTTATTCTTAATTAAACCGCTATTTTAATCATTACTCTAATTTCATTCTAATTTCATATTAATATAACAATATTTTATATTAGTTTAGCAAAGCATTTTCATTAATTTATCTTCTTTTCTAATTCTCGTGATTTCGATTACTTCGCCACCTCCTAATCGCTGTCTGATACTGCGGTTACAGTTGCAATTAATGTAATAAAGAGTACTACACTCAAGAGCAGCACTGATGGTGATAATAGAAATAATATTAATAATAACACTGGTCAACAATGAAAATTATAAATAAATAATTTCTGCTGATTCCTACGTATTTGTGCAAAATCCAAAAGTCAAGTTAGAAATGCTCCAACACCCACAACTTTTTTGTAATGTTAAACAAAAGTGTTATAATTACACAGGGCAACGATGAAAATGTTTTGGGATTAAAAATAGTGAATTTACATGTATTTCCATCTGCTGAACTCAAAAATCACCATAACACGATAGATTAGCTCTTGTTTTGAAGATAAAGTGAAATTTAAATTTTAGAGTGAAACCTTTAAATTTTGGGGAATTATTTTAGGGAGTTGGCACACCTCTCGAATAACAAAGCATAATCCGAGAGAATTTTTGGAAATTAAGTGATGCAAAAGTTAAGGAAGGCATTTTTGTCGGACCACAAATAAGATAACTTGTAAAGGATCCTGCATTTGTCCAAATTTTGGAGGGGAAAGAAAAAGAAGCTTGGGAAGCCTTCAAGGATGTTGTTCATGGATTTTTAGGCAATTAAAGAGATGACAAGTACAAGCATTTGGTGACAGTGCTCCTGCAAAAGTACCGCAACCTTGGATGCAACATGTCCTTAAGATCCATTTTCTCCACTCCCACCTAGACTTTTTCCCTCCTAGTTGTGGAGCTGTTAGTAATGAACATGGGGAGAGATTCCATCAGGACATATCTGTTGTGGAACAAAGATATCAGAGCCTTTGGAATGAAGTAATGCTTGCGGATTACTGATGGTCTTTGTATAGGGATTCTGCGGAACTCCATGACAAGAGGAAAGCCAAAAGATGACAAGGTAAATAGGCCACCAATTGATTCTCTTCAGACACGACTATCTGTTTTTCCAGCAATTTAGAGCTCTTAGCATGTAATTACCAGTTAAAAGAATCAAATTCACTTTCATTGTTGTTAGCATGTATGTAATTAAAATGTATCCTTTTCTCTCAATCCGTTAATATGTAATACTTCCACCTTGTGTATATCATAGAAACTAGAGCTAATAAATGTATTTGAGTGTCATATGTGTTTTTATCAAACCAAAATTAGTATGAAGTGCCTCATGAAGTGCTCGAAACATTCAAAAATTATTTTTTGTTGTCCAGTGTTGTCAGCTTAGGGCGGTAAATGTGCTCATTAAATGAAAGCAGTTTTATCTTATTAGGTCAACAAATAGGGCAACAAATGGCACATTTGCTTTAGGTGTTTGCTGTCTGTGACTTCAGGAATGGCAATGTCCGAAAATGAGCGTCTCCAAAGCTATACTGTTACCGTCCAGGCAAATGTGTCCAACAGCAGACAAGGAATGTTTGTTGCAGATACAAAGTGTCCTGCATAGTTGCCAAACGAGTAGAAGCTAATCCTGCGTGTTATCAGTTGTAAATTAACAACTTCAGTGTTTCTAATAGTGTATTTTCTTTAGGATTGTGTATTAGGAGAATAAATGTATCGCAAAATAGGTAACTGATAAAAGCAACCATTCCTTTATTAGGTATGACATTCATAATTTCCCTATGAGGCTGCAGCATTTTGAAAATGCAACACAGATTAATTTATACCTGTAAGTGACGGGACATGACGTAATATCCCACTCTCATTGAAGTTCAGCTACTGGATCATTCAGCTATCCCTTGATTAATTGCTGTATCTGAAAATAAAACCAAAACATTGAAATGCTAACATGCTTTTACTTTACCGTGAATGGTCTTCACAGCAAAACGTTAACTAACGTGTTATATCGTCTTAAAGTACAACAATCATTGACAGTGATTTGCACTTTGAGCCCAGTAAAAATCCGGCTCTCCCCGCCAGTTACCGCTTCATTAGCCTCCTGTCAGACCTCTCGAAAGCTTTCGAGAGGCTTGTTTTAGCCCGCTTGTCGCCTCTACTGGGGGACATTCAAGCTATCCCTCCCCATCAGTTTGGTTTTCGTCCTGGGCACTCGACATCACAGCAGTTGCTCCGTTTGGTGGAGGCCGCCACCCTGGGTTTCCAGGAAAGATCATACACCGCGGCAGTGTCTCTGGATGTCAAGATGGCCTTCTCTACCACCTGGAATGTGGGTCTCCTACATAAGTTAATCACCCTGAGTCCTCCTATACATATGACACATCTTCTACAAACTTTCCTTAAACACAGACACTTCACAGTCACTGTGGTGGGAGACCTATCTACTAGAAGACCCATCAGAGGCGGAGTCCCCGAAGGCTCTGTTTTATCCCCTACACTTTTTAGCCTGTATGTGGCGGATGTCCCCACGGAGCTACATGTCAACATAGCCCAGTATGCAGAAGATGTGCTGCTATACAACACAGATAGAAACGCACGCAGAGCCTTCAACCCAATACAGCGACACCTAAGCCTTATTCACGACTGGTGCAGGCTTCGGCGATTGTCCATCAACCCGGAGAAAAGCCAAGACATTCTCTTCATCATGCGTCACTTTCCCGCCAAGCTCCCCTCCTTTAATTATTCTGGCGGAAGTATAGAATGGACAAACTCTCTCAAGTATTTGGGTGTAAAGTTGAAAAGGGGCCTAAATTTTGGGGACCACATCCAGGAGGTAGCTCATCGGGCATGCGGAGCTTCGGCTTCGCTATACCCCATGATGCGGCCAGGGATGCCAACACCCCTTAAGTTGCGCCTATTTCAGGCTTTAATTCTTCCAATCATGCTTTATGCCTGTAAGATCTGGGGCATGGCTGCAGGAACCAATCTGCGACAACTCCAGCGTGTACAAAATAGATGCCTTATGCTCATCTATTCTGTGCGCTGTAGGTTTCCCGTGAGATACCTTCATGAAGCCTCATCTCTCCACTATGTAGAAGATGTCATTAGGCGCCGGGCCACAAAATTCTACGCGAGTTTGCCTCAAAATCAGAGCGACCTGGTTAGGTCTCTAGGGAACTATACATCCTCAGAAAGACGCTACAAGCTCTACCGGATTCCCCGTATGGCATGCGGGCACACCCGGTAACAATAAAGTTGCTATTACAACTTCAAAATTATTACTATTTGAAAATTGATCAATCATTCTAAATTAAACTCTTCCTAAATTTTCTCACACCAGCGGTGCACACAAGCGTTACATCCGAGTTGGCTACCATGAGGAGCTACGGCTGCCTCCCTTCTTTTCATCCACATAAATTTAAACCACCACCCTGCAAAACACCAGATATCCTGTCATTAAGTGGTTAAGTCCGTGTGGGACAGGTACACGAATGACACACGTCGTGCTGACCCTCAGTCAGCCGCCAGCTGTTTGAATGAATGAATGAATGAATGAATGAATGAATGAATGAATGAATGAATGAATGAATCATTGACACCTCCAGAAACAATGAGAGTTTTAAACACAAATACATTATCATGCTTTTTTCAATGGACCTGTAGTAACTAGTGAAGATAACAAATCAAAGCTCTTTCTTCTAAATACAATTTTCCAAGAGAGACTACAGAAAAACAAACAGCTACAAATTGAAAATCTGATTCTTAGTTTGAATCAGCCTATCGCCTTACGTGATGAAGTATGCTAGCGCTCAAAGTGGTTTCGTGGTACACTAAACCTCTCGTTTTCATTTCTTGTATCCCGTCTCCATTCCCGAGGTAGGAACTGTTTTCCTTCATAAGTCCACAGCAAGAACACAATACAGAAAACAGAAACACAGCTATTATGGTTTAGGAATTTAAGGGGAGGCATCTGTGAAAAATGCTAAAATCCAGAGTTTACATCAGAACTGCTTGAAATTTTGTCATTAGCTGGGGTATAGGGAATCTAGTTAAGCTTTTAAAATTCATCTTTCCATCTTAAATAGTTTTTTCAAAAAAATATTTAGTGCTTTTTATAGTATGATTTTTGTATGTTATATAAAAAGTCCCAGGTCGTACAGTTTTTCTTTTAGAAACTTTAAATTTTAGATTCAGGTTTCTCTGTACATCAGTTATAAAAGTTGCTATACTTTTAAAGTGTGTATCAAGTATTTTTGGACAAAAAATTTTTTATCTGAATATATATTAAATTTTTCTTAATTTTTTTGGAATTTTGAGATTTAAAGATCATTAATAAATAAACTATTTAATTTAAATAAAGAAAACTACCAACTTTTATTAAACATTTATTTAGTATTATGTATACAAAGTTTAATACAAATTCGTTGAGAATTGCAGAAGTTGGAGCATTTTGAAGATACAAAAATGTTCAAAAATTGAAAATGGAGAAAAATGAATTTAAAGATTTAGATAGAAATTTCACTACTTTCTTTACTTTGGAAACTCCATGCATCATATGCAGGCTCTACAGCTATTTTGTTACCTTCTTTCTCTTTAATTTAGTTAACTTTGGCCCTTTTTTTATAATTTTTCTATCTACAATAGATTTTACCAAAAAAAATAATAATTTAATTTTTTGCTGCAATTTCTTTACATTGGGAAACATATTACATTCTCCACAATTTTTGATTCTGGTTCCTTCAGATAGTAGTTACAAAACTATATATATATATATACTTATTTGCCCATGTCTAATGGTTCTGGAAGAGAAAATTTAAGGAATATGATAGAATTTTCTTGATTTTTTTTTAATTTTCCTTTTTCAATACCAATCATTACTAACTTTTTCATATACAGCCTAAATTTTTATTTCAAAATTATCTAGGGATATACATATATGCAAAACTTAAAGAAATTCATTGAAAACTTTAGGGTCTGGACTATAAGGAGTATTAAAAATGCTAAAAGTTGGACATGAAGAAACATCTAGTTAGAATCTCTAAATAAACAACATTTTTTTCTATGTTTCAAAACCCTCCTGCACTATATGAAAACCACTCAGCTAGTTTACTATCCTCTTCTGTTTTTATTCTAGTCACCTTTAACTGCTGCTTGGCAGATTTATATTTGCTCAGTGAACTTTGATCACTTTGTTTTAGCTTTCACCTATGCCTAATACTGCTAATTTTGTTGCTAACAAGACTTACTTTACTTGCTGCAACTTTTGCCTTAACTTTAAGTCTATCTTTATAACCCGTATTAAATTTACTAACAGCTGCAATCACTGCAATTTGCAATTTATTTCTTAATACAAAAACTTATTTGTGACATTTACTCCATTGAAACTTTCATTAGCATTCTGTGCTTCTCCCTTAATACAACTTTCCCATAGAATAGTACTAACTAATCTCTTTATTTTTGTCTATGAGATGGAAATTATAAGTAGAATAGCTCATGCAATTCATATCCATGGTCATACAAATCTTCTGCATAGAAATATGACCCTTACGAATGCCCAGAAATACATCAACCATTCTTCTATTTACATCAAAAGGTGACCTATTAGAATCAATGTTAACTCTTGGGCTATATTTTTTTCACTTAACATTTATCTCAAGCAGGGCATTCTAGTATCATTACTTACAATTATGGCTAGAACACCTTAAAGTTTTATTATATTTTGCTTTGAAATAGCCACTGTACTTCTAACCTAACCTGGTATGAATCATATACCTACTGTTGCAACAAGAAAGCAATACAATGTTAAATCGGGCTTTATTCCTATTCTAAACAATAATAATTTAAAATAAGCTGCTATCCACAGCTTTCACTTGCATGTAAACCATATTTCACAAACACTACATGTCAGTGGAAATCTTTGTTTACTTTCAAAAGTAGTAAGTGGGAAATAATATATAAAAATGGTAGCGGCAAGGTTCAGTAGCTTCCACAAACATCCAGAAGATTTCTCTGCACATTACCACAGTTACAGAAACAAACTGCGTAGTTTAAACGTGAGAATTACATCAATTTCTTTGCGACACACTGGAAAAAGCAATATAAATGGCCACGCCCACCCACACATGGGCGTTTAAATAATGACGTAGCGGCTCTTTAAATGGCGCTAGGATCTAACTGACGGCAGATTCTGAAACTACAATGTTTAAACATAATTTTAATGCAAAAAACGGAAAATGTTGTTTTTTTGTCAGTTTTGACGAAATTTCACCGATGCCTCCCCTTAAGTTAATGCACGTTGTGGGTAAAAAAAAAAAGTGTGTGCTTAAGACCATACGACAGAAGTGAAAACTATAAAACTTTTCATTACAAATTATTCTTAAAAATTATTTTAAAAAATTTAATGTTGACACATTCTTGCCAGTTGCGAGCTAAACATTTCACGTCTTACGCTAAATGTACTCACAAATGAAAATACTCTGAAACAACTGAATGACCACGGACTTGCGACCGTGCGAAGAGGGTTTTACATAAACGGTGTATAAAGGAAGTAAAATCATATCTCATAATATACTGTTTTACATGTATTTTATTTTTATATTAAAATACATGCTATTTCACAATCATATTTCATATTTTGTTTCTTGCTGATACACATATTTCATTGCATTTTTATTTATAACATCGATGTTTTTGTCCGATGTTTTGCCTTTAAATTTCTATTTTACAAAGTAATTAATATATATTTAAATATTTTTTCTATAAAAATCAAATTGATATCTCAAATCTTTTGACCTTCGTTCGGTCGTTCAGTTTGTGGAAAAACATAACCTATAACTTGTAAATGAAAGCAAACGCATAACGTCATTTTATTACGCGATAATTTTATTAATTACGTGTTATTACATCTAATTTATTGCTGTTTTACGACTTACTACTCACAATAAAGAGAAATTGTCAATAAAAATAACCAGTCCATAAATGAAATATCTCTTTCACGAATTCCTAACACTTTTATTTCCAATTAACACACTCGTGTTATTTTTTGTTATTGTGGTTTTAATTATCCAAATACAGAACTTTGGTGATATCTGTTCCTTTTCACTATTATTATTGTTTAAAGTGGAATTTGACATGTTGTCGACTTGTTAAATGACAGAAGGTTATCTGACCGAATCGGTTACTGGCATTTGACAGACGTTTGTCAGAACGGCCCTAAGACAATTATTTTCTTAACGAAACTCCCGTAGGGTTTCTGAATGTTTCATATTATTTGAAATATGTTAAAACATACCTGGATACGTGTTGTTGATACGCTGTTGAGTGCCACAGAAACTCTACAGTGTATAGCGGTACGGACAACATAAGACTGAAATAACGAATGATTTTTGGGGGTTAGTTCGGATTGAGCCGACTCGAGTCGACTTCACCCGAATGAGCGTCATATATTCCAGCGTGACGGCTCAGTTTAATTCACTACCCAGAAAAAGTGCTAAACGCGCCTAAAGAAGTTTTCACTTCAGCAAACCACGTTGACTAGCTTAGCTATATGCATTTGTTACAGTAAAGTCTGTATTTATAAGTTTAGATACCGAGGTATTTTTAGACACTCCTTAATAAGAAAGCTTTTTTAGAACCAAAATATCCATGTGAATGCATGTGTATGTGTGTAAATAGCAGAAACCAAAAACAGAAGACAGTTAAATACCAAACATGATATATACATTTCAACATCTTTAAAGATGCGAAAGTAAGATTTTCAGCAAAACCAAGTAAACCCGAACTACTACAGGGAGAAATTTTCGACGGTTTTTTGATTTTCTCAAATAAGTAGAGTTAGGTTAAATTATAATATTTATAGTTACTTTCATGTGTAATATGTATTGTATAAATCACCTCTAATATCTTTTTTAGTTCTGGATGATTTTTGCATAACTGGTAAGCCGTAAGAAATATTTAGACAAAATGTTACCACACAAATAATAGATCTTGTTAAACCACATAATTTATGTAAAATATCCACTTGTATAGTAAACTATTTCTGTGTTATTTGTTGTTACTAGATTGAATTTTCCAATAATTACTGGTTGGTTATATCTGCCGGAGGTGGGAATTTCAAAGCCATCACGTAACGACCAGCTCTTGATAGTTTTTCCTATTATTAAACTTAATAGATTCGCTTATTTATTAGTACTGTCGCGAACCTATTATTACGATAGCGCGGCTTGACATACACAAAGGGGCAGATGGTGTAGCACGGAGATAAGGGCAGATAACACAGCGCGGAGATAAAACGGCTTGCCGAAACAAATAAAGATAGATAACTGGAAACTTCTAGTGATATCTTGATTGATACAGAACATTCCACAACTTTCTGGAATTATGAATGGTCGTATAAAAGGAGGCCGGGGTTAGTTGGACAACAGTCGTAATGGGAGAGTGTAATCGGAGCTGAATCGTGTGCCTGCAGCAGGCTTTTCAAAGTGACCTCTTTGTTGTGGTCAACGACTTTGGAAGATTGTATTCGTGTATGTTACATAATTCTGCTACCGTAAGGATTGACCAAAGTGTACTTTTACGGAAATAAAGAACATTTTTAATTTCTGCAAATTGGACTTTTAACTCTACGGACCCACAAAGTCACAGCATGCATCAGGAAGGGTATGATAAAACAATTTCTATAATGTATGCTTCGATTTAACATTAAATGGGTAGAATTAACCCCTGTTATGCCAAAATTGTGATGGGTTTAATATTAATAAATGTTCTGATTTTGAAGTTAAGTTCTAGAATTTTAGAACCTCCATACCGGTAAATTATATCAAATAACATACAACTATGTCTATACAATTTTATGTTTAATTGATGAAAATTCAAATCGTACACTAACACTAAAAGTAATGGACATCAATAATATTGAAGTTATGAATAGAAGGCCCAAATAGCGCGGTCAGAAATACCGCTTCTTCGGATTTAACGTTGGGTTTTGTATACGGGGCCGATGAGAGACAGCTGAGCTCCTGATTGGACAGTTGACAGTGACAGATAAGTGAACAGCAGTTCCGTTTTACTTGACTATGTATCTCAAGGGCAACATTTGCACTGAAGTGGCAAATTAAATGTGATTACCAGCAAGTACTACTCACTTCTGATAGAATATTGAACACAAATTGCTTTACATTCTTTGCACAATGTTACAGAGTGATAAGATTTTCCCAACTTTATTACTCTGCATTTTCCTTCTCTGGTTCATTTGGTGCGTTAATCAAAATTTAAATACCCTATATTTCTTAAGCTTTAATTTCAATAAAACTACTATGAGCAAAAGGTTCTTTATTTACTAAGTGCTATCAGAATATATAACTTTTACATCATGTTTCTAATTAAAATTCTGCAGTTTACTCCTCAACCTCAATGAGATGCTATATGCAGATGCTATATGCATCTTCTCATTACGTCCTTATAGGGATTCTCCTTCACTACAGCTGCTCAACGAACATGTCTCATGGTTACTTACCAGTGTGCCAGTGAGATACCTTGGGGTGCTATTGGAAACTCGACGTACTTGGAACGCCCACATCTGTCGGCCTGTTCCGCTTGCGTTTCCTTGGCTATCAAAACTGGACCCTTTCCTCAACAGGCACACCTCACATGGTTATGAAACCTCACGTCTCTAGTCCGTCCCATTTTTACCTATGTAGCACCAATCTGGGGTGGCACCAACAAGACTAATCTCCGCCGAATGCAGGTATTACAAAACAGAGTGCTCCGTACAGCTACAAATGACACATGTTTTTTTTATTTATCCAGATTTATAGAACCCTATTTTACACAGTTGTATATTAGGGTTAGAGTTGATACATAAAAATATACAATTTTAACAAAAATATTTTAAATACTAGAAGGAAGAAATTATGTCTTATTCTGATGCATATTAATTTAGGCTATTTCAGAAGTTTAAACACTGAGTTGATAAACGTCATGAAGTACTTATACTGTTGTGGCTTCATTAGCAAAGATGTGAGCGGAGCAGAAAATTCAGTTCCTAGAGAGTCTAGCTTCAGATATGTCTAGTTTCAGATATGATCAGTCTAGTTTCAGATATGTTCTTTCACAGCAAATTGCTTACCTAACATCTTGTTAACGTTTAAGACAACTGTGAATATGGTGGTTTCTAAACGTGGTTCGATGCAATTTTGTCTGCGTCTTGCAGCGCCCTCTGTGTCAATAGCAGACAGCTCGTTGAGGCATGTAATGTTCTTGATTTGTTTGAATGGCGATGTCAACTGAGGAAATCTACATGTAGGGGAACTAACACGTTAGTTATACAATTACTTGTTCCTAAGTATGGAGTGCGACAGTGTTCCGCGATAAATTTGAGTGAAGTTCGCGTATTTCTTGCAGTTCCCGTAAACTGGTAAAGTAAAACGTCAGATATGTTTAGAATGGTTTAAAACTCGTCGCAAAAACAACATTGCACCAAATTGTGTTATCGCTGATCAACATTCAAATATATCCAAATTGCTTCTTGAAATATTTGCTTCGGAAAGCACAAAATATGGTTTTAGAAATAGCAAAATCATCACCTACAGTTAAATGAAAATTTCTAGTAGCAAAAAAAAAAAAAAAAAAAAAAAAACTGAAGTAATTAACATTTGTGACATAGGAGATAGAGGGATATGTCTAATCTCTCGTATTTCCCATAAAACCACGTTCATGACTTCGTCTTGGAGGTATTCAATTGTATTATGGCATCCTCCGTCGGGTAGTGGTAACATGCTAGGCTTTGGTTCCCGAGGTCGCGTGTGCAAACCAGTCGAAGGGCAATGGAGGTTTTCGGGCGTAAAGGTCATTAGCATGGCCTCCTTCGGCCCTCGGTTGCGTTCGTAGACTTACGGCACGTAGAAAACTTCAAGCATAATAAAAAGGCCTCTGAGCAACATTCAGCGATCTTTCACGTGCAAAATAGAATGGGACACTGAGAACCAAAGCAATTAGGAGCATCTCGAACAAAACATCAGTTTCAACTGCTTATCGTTATGCTAATGAAATGTAATGGGATATGAAAATTGTACTATTATGTGTGCATTATAAGTTGGCGATTGACAGTTGGAGCGGGGCAGGAGAGGGGATAGCACTGTTGCCACTTTACCGTTCCTCTCCATGTGCTAGACAACGAAGATGGCGGCTAGAGGGGAGGAGGAAGTTCGGCTGCGGTAATGCACACGCACATATTCCTAGAAATTTGCTTACTGCAGTATTAATCATAAGACTATCTACAGATTTACGTGAGCAGTTACCTAATTACAGCATACAAAATCTTCGGAATGAACACAAAAATAAATGGTTAGCTATGTTTAAGATTTAGAGAAACAAAAGTGCCATACTTGCACAGAAGTATGCATTCTATTCCAACGGGAATATGCCGCTATAGAGTCCCTGCTGTCATTGGTACTGTTTTTCTGATCGTCGTCATCGTTGCCGTCGCCGCCCCCGTCGTCGTCAGAGCTACTGCAATCTCCCACAGAAATTATGAGTTCTTCCACTTTCTTCCAAAACGCCTTCTTTTTCCCATGCTGCTACTATAACTTCTTTGTGTGACAAACAGCATCTTCCCAATTTTTAGTACTTATTTTTGCTATTGCTTCTTCTGTTAGTTCTGTAACAGATGTTTTAGTGAAATCGCTAGGCAAGAGCTAGAACAGCATTGTCTTAATTCTTACCAAAACTATCTAGTGACTGTTCCCTTTGGTACGAAACCAAAAGAATTCTACGAGAACTAACTTCAGCAGAATCGCTACATGTTAATAATAAGATACTCATAGACTCTCAATCATATTGCAATGCTCTTGCCTCTTATTATGAAAATACATTTTCTACAAATAACATCGCTGATGAAGCTGCTTCGGATATTGATCATGAACTGTATGTACATAAAAACAAACCTAAAGTACCAAATAGAATTATACACACATCACCGAAAAGCTATCCCACTTCATCATAAAACTTACTATTAAAAATCACCAGGACATGACCTCATACCAAACATAGTAATCAAGAAACTGACAATGAAAACACTTGTTTACCTGACAGAAATCTTTAACTCCTCTCTTAGAATTGGCTACTTACCTCGTTCATGGAAAATAGAAGAAATAATGTTTTTCCACAAACCTCAAGAACCGAAACATCTTCTATCAAGTTATCGTCCAATCAGTCTGCTTCCAACTTTATCCAAACTTTTTGAGAAAATAATCCAAAATTGATTAGCAGAATTTGTCTACAAAACAACATTATAAAATCGTATCAATTTGGCTTTCGTCCTCTGCATTCTACAACTCATCAACCACTAAGTGTTACTGACATTTTTCTAGATATGGCTCAAACTTTCGATATTGTATGGCACACTGGTTTGCTGGTAAAATTGTATAGAATTGGACTGCCAGATTATCTGATCAGAATAATTGAAAGTTTTATCTCACAGTGCCAAATTTTAGTACGAATAGACAGTTACAAACCCGATCTTTGACCAATAGCAGCAGGAGTTCCACAAGGATCAATTCTGGCACCACTATTATTCAATATATTCATGCACGACCTTCCAAATACAAGTATCATATCCACAGCTATGTATGCCGATGACACCGTTATTTTCTATTTGCATCCAGACTTAAGTACCGCAGCCAACAGGCTACAAATATCATTAAATATGTTGTCCAAGTGGTTCAAAATATGGCGAGTAGCATTAAATACTTACTAATAAAATGGAAACAAAAGTATTCTCCTTCAGATCTTATCAAAATCCACCTACATTGTTTCTGCAGGGAACATAATTAACATGGAAGCCTCCAGAAACACCATTCAAATATTTAGGCGTAATGCTTGACCCTAAATTAACCTGGAATTCTCATATATCTTACATTTCCACAATAGCATTTCTAGAATGAAAACGCTGTATCCATTGCTACAGAAGAAATAACAGCTTTGTCTGGAGTGCTTAATAGTGATCTACAAGACCCTTATACTCCCCATAATTTCTTACGCTGCTCCTGTATGGGGTGCAGCCAGCAAAACCCACATTCATCAACTTCATATTAAACAAAACAAATTTCTCTGCAGTATTACAAAGGCTCCATGGTTTATTAGAAATGATCATCTCCATCAGGAACTTGGTATTCTTTCCATACATCTGGATTTCAAATTGATATCAAAGGTATTCTTCGTTAGTTTATCTGAAATACCAGGTGCTGTAACCTATGACATTGGACGACGAAACTTCGAAAGGACCAGATTGAAAAGAAAACTGGCTCAAGACATCCTACTCAGATTAAGAAGATAGTGACTTTTCTCACTAATTCAAAGTATATCCTCTATTTTTCTCATAACAACACTGATCATAATCGCATATCTAACCTAACTTTTCAATTGTTATCGATTTTATTTAAGTTATCCTGTATATACTTTGTGTTTTATTATCAGTTACTTAAATGTGTTTTTAATTATTTTCTGTTTATATTATACATTTATCACCTAATGTATATGCTATAGGACAGGAATTCCTCAGTTGTTAATTTGTATAGAATACTTATGTAATTTATCAGTGGCTTGTATAGCAATACTGGTGGTCAGCCAAATAAAAAATTAAAAAAAAAATTGTTTCTGTAGCTGAGAGGGCTGTGGTTTCCTTTATTAGATTCTTTTTTGCTAAGTCTATTAATGATTTGAGAAATTCACTTTTTTGTGGTGTACTCTGTTTTGTATTCTTCTACTGTGAGAGGGATGTTAACCAGTCTGTGTGTTGGACTATTGAAGATTACCTCTTTGTGGGATCTTGGGTTGTAACCATTAGCTTTTATGTAACTGTCTGTCTGTGTTGGAGGATGTAAATTACAAAAAAAAAAAAAAAAAAAAAAAAAAAAAAAAATCCTCCAGCTTATTAATAAATGTAATAATATATTTGTATTCATACATTTTTGTTGTTATTTTGAAGCCCCAAGCGTTTATATTTTGTATGATGATTTCTTTTAGGGGGGTTGTGCAGTACTTATGATTTTTTTAAATTTACATCCACCAATGTTAAGTCATATCGGACAATGAACGAGACCGATGAAACGATGTTCAAATGACACCGGGGTCCTTGGAACTTCGAGCTACCTGATAAGGATAAGGGAAAAACCCGGAAAAAACCTTATCCAGGTAACTCATCCTGACCGAGATTCAAACTCGGGACCTCTTGAACGTGAGGCATACACGTTTTCTTCTAGACTACTGAGGCAGGTGGTACTTATGGAAAGTATTTAGAGCAAAGGGTATGTATTGCGAAAAGAGTAAGTTACAAATTTGTGTCGATGTGGTTGAATGTTGAGATGGAAGCACGCTCTTTAACTAAGGAAAACTGCTACAGGAAATCACAAGATACAAAAAACTTCTCTCAGAAAAAACATGAAGCTCACAAAAATATTGCAATCTACTGGTTTACCCTTTCTGTTTTTCCAGTTCTTTTATAGCAAATTTTACTTTCTTTCAGCAACTCCTCTGTCCTTGCCATTGCTAAAGCAATCCTTCTCTCCATAATAGGAATCTGCAAACAAACAAGATTAAACTTTTTTTAAGCGCTTTTCGGTCTAGTTTAGATCATCTTCAGTGAATACTGACCAACTACTGAGTATGAGAAGAGCCAAACCTTCCAAGAAACATTTCTTGGAAGGTTTGGCTCTTCTCATCCTCAGTAGTTGGTCAGCATTCACTGAAGATGGTCTAAACTAGACCGAAAAGCGCTTAAAAAAATATCTGAGTGAGTAATCTCAAAAACTACATGAAAACTACTCATATTCTATATAAAATATATCTCACTTTTAACACTTGACAATGTCTTCTTTAAAAAAAAGGATTAAACTCCTTCAAGAAATTTGACAGCCTAAGTGTATCCAATTCTAAAAATTTAATAGATCAAATGAAAAAAATTACAATAAAAAACGATGATGTTATGGTGTCATTTGATGTCAAGTCATTATTCACAAGCATTCCGACAGATAAAGTTCCAAACTTACTAAAAAAGTGGCTATAGTCCATGGAGGCACATCAAGTCATACAATCAACACTGCTATGTATTGAATAAAATTACTTCAAATTCAACAACAAATATTACAAACAAACAAAAGGCCTACCAATGCGGAATCCACTTTCACCTTTCTTAGCCGATCTGTATATGAGCAATTTGGAGACACGCATCACTAAAACTTTCTCATATATGTTTTAAATCTGGGCCAGAAATGTTGATGTTTTTGCTGTAGTCCCTCAAAAGCTTTTAACTGACTCCCTAAAACTACTGAATATACAAGATCACCATATAAAATTCACAGTGGAAGTTGAGGAAAATAGTCAATTGCTTTTCTTAGATTTGATGATTATAAGACAAAATGACAGTGTGAAGTTTGGAATCTACAGGCATAACGAGTTGTGACTCCACAGAACATTGCAGTATGTTTACGGATTAGTCATGGGGCAGCACACCACATTGTACATGATGTGCTCCAGTTTCACAAATTGTCTGCAAGATGGATGCCATGGCAGCTAACTCCTGAAATGAGAGAACGACGTGTTGATGCTTGTGAAGAACTTCTTCCCCGCTTTGAACGGGGAGGTGATGGCTTCCTTTTAAGAATCGTTACTGGGGATGAAACCTGGGTTCAGTTCCACCAACTGGAAATGAAGAGAGCGAGCAAGGAATGGCGCCATCTCTCATCACCAAAACCAAAAAGGTTTCAAACAGAACCATCAGCAGGTAAGGTTATGCTGACACTCGTTTGGGACGAAAAAGGCGTCATTTTGGATCATTACGTGCGTAGAGGGACCACTGTCACCAGTGCATCATATACAGATCTCCTAAAAAATCATCTGCGACCTACAAACAAATCAAAGCGACGTGGATTGCTGGCAGCAGGTGTCCTTGTGCAACATGACAATGTAAGGCCCCACACTGCCCGTGCAACAGTTGCAACAATCACAGACCTGCATTTTGAGTGTCTTCTTATCCACCATGCTGACCAGACCTTGCCCCAAGTGATTTCCATGTATTTGGACCACTTAAAAACACAATATAAGGAGCGAAGTTCCGTTCCGATGAAGAGGTACGCCACGCTGTGCATGAGTGGTTGCACGGACTACTAAAAGAATTTTTTTCTAAATGCATATATGCACTTTGTAAGCGCTGGAGGACTTTCATTGAGCGTGGGGGAGGTTATGTTGAAAATTGATACAGATTTGTACCACTTCTGCATAATAAATAATATTTAAAAAATATTTAAGGTTTTCATTTGACTCACGCTCGTACATTTTTAAATGAAATATTATGAATAAGTTCCAGCAAAAGTGGGGCTCTTGTGTCTACAGTTCAATTTAAAACTTTTTTCTATGATCGAACCTTCAGAAATATGCCACATTAGACCAAATTAAAGCAAATAAAGATCAAGCTAGAAGTTGACAATATTTGTTACTTTGACCCACCAAACTGCTTGCTCCGTCTCATTATTTATGTGATTCCTAATCCTAAATCAGTTACTGTTCGCATAAAAATGGCATCATCCTTACACCAATAAGTGAACCGTGGATGTTATAAGCAGAGGAGTAAGCAGCTATAATTTTTGGACAACACATCGTAGCGTAGCATTTATGAAGCTAAACCCTAATTATTTAAACTACGGTAAAACTACAAAATTACAGTTGGGTGACCGTTGTCTTCTAGGAGAATGGTGGGCTTTGTCAAAAATGAAAACATGCACTCACTGAAGCTACCAACACTGCATAACCAATCTAGCAATATTGTAATGTGTAAGGAAACTCGCCAGACTAGAGCTGTAAACACACTAAGTAACTTCTTGATCTTCCCTAGTTGTATCATTGTCATGAGTTAGAGGATGTTTTTTCCTCTATCCCTTTAAGACGACAGCAGAACCCAAGCTCTGGATCTTGATTGAGAACCAGGATGGGGGAGCAGCCAGATGCCTGGTGTGAGGGTGAAGGAAGTGGATGATTGTATGAGTGCGAGATGAATGATAGGAAACATGATGATGGAGCAATTGGTGGAATGCTGGCGTAGAAAACCCACCCCAAATTCTCACTTTTCAGTGCCCGGGATCGAACCCCGGCCACCTGGATCAGAGCCAATCGTTCTAACCACTTAACCATGGCGCGACCCACTATATAACAACGATTCAATAATGATAATAAGTGTGGAGTATCTTTAATCTCGTGGTGTCATGAGGTAGTGTCCCTGAAGACCGATAAAGGACAGCACTCCTTGTGTTATTGATTTCAGAAAAAATACAACAAAAACCCATTTCCTAATATAACTAATATTACTTTTGTTACACTAAGATGCTTTATTGTCACAAACGCTTACATACAGAGCGAGCAAGAGCTCTGTAATCAGGTGACTCGTCAGATTGTGAAAATTACATTGATAAATAAAAAATTGTTACACATATTTACAATAAGATTATAAGCTAAGTTACAGAAAGTTGGAAAATACAATACTAACAGTGGAAAGCCTACAAGTATCTACATAAGACTATTTACAAAATTGACGTACTATAATTAAGGTTACATACTATCACATATTCGGCTACTGAATAATATACCTTGGCTAATAGTAAGTTCTTCAAGTTCTTATTAAATAAATCTTTGTTCTTTATGGTTTTCAGTTGGGTTGGCAGTATGCCATAAGGCTTTATTCCTATGTAAAGTGGAGTTTTCTTCGAATAATGTTAACCTGTGCATGGGTGGTTTC
Organism: Mantis religiosa; assembly: GCA_030765055.1. Lineage (NCBI taxonomy): Eukaryota > Metazoa > Arthropoda > Insecta > Mantodea > Mantidae > Mantis > Mantis religiosa. The sequence continues at coordinate 312,745 of JAUKNK010000129.1, read as the reverse complement.
AGACTACTTTTTGTCCTGGTTTCATGACAGTCATACAATTTATCATAATTTCAATGGATATATTTAGGTAACTCTTAAAGATATTGTGCCGGCAATGTTAGTATTTTACGCTTTTTAAATGGATTCCTACACGATTCTTTTAGTCCAACTTGTGATACTATGCGTACGATTTTTTTCTGGCATTATGAGCATTTAGCCTTTAGAATATACACACCAATTTCAGACTGCTTTACCTATACAAATTCAGACTACCTTACCTATAGTTGATACTGGCAGAATATCTTAATTTCAAATACGTTCACATTATTTGTACCGCTAATCCTGCTACGGATCTGGTTATTGCAAACACCAGATGTCACTTCATTCTTCAACATTTAGTGACGCCAATACATTTATTTTAACCGCTATGTTACATCCTAAATATTTGAACAAAATAACCTGTATTTAGTTCAAAATTTAATATCTCATATTCCTTCATAGCTTATGAAGTCCTTTATCTAATATTAGTAGCCTCGTTTGTACTTTATTTGGGCCCAATGGTCGATTTAAATGACACAATGCAGTTGGTATGTATTTCAGCGGCATATTAAAGCAGGAAATTGCAATTTACTTGGTCGTTTTAAAGGCAATATTTCGAATTATCACTCGAACAAAAATGAAAATATAGGCGAATAGCATTTCCTACTCATCATATTTACACTGTCCAAATCAAATTTCTTGTACTTACCATCAGATTCAGACGCGGCATCATCTAAAAGGAAATATGATACAAGGCATTTAAATTTTTACGGTAGTGAAGCGAAAGTAAAGTTGGAAAAGATATTTTTCGACTTCTAAAACTCCCACGATTTGAACCTCCTGTGAGCGCGTATGGCAGAGCAAGAAGGGAGCGAATAGATTTTCACAGTCACCTATCGGTAAGATGTTACCATGTAACTAAATACAGAAAATTAATATCATTACATAACCTGAATTGTAATAACATTGCTTATTTGTTAAATGGTTAAATTACTTAGATTTTTATAGCAGTTTATTATGTGTCATGGATGTTGTGAATGAAAAAGCACTCACATTCCATTATTTTGATTAACATTATTACTTAATTATTGTTTAATGCAGTTAACGAGATTTTGCTGCTTTTATTAGTCGTCATGTCGATCTACCAGAAATGCGACGGCATAAATCGAAAGTGCAGAATCAGTGAAATTTGGAAATGTGTCTTGTTTTGGTGATGTGCATTGAATATTATTAATGTAGTGCGAAGCTTTCTTTCTCGCTTATTGTGGCATATCAGTATAAAAACAATTTGGATGATTATTATCAACATTCTGTAAATTTTCAGAAGTTCTTTTAGGCAGTTGATTGAGTATATTAGTTGGTTTTGTGTTAGTAGCTCTAAATTTAAAATGCTATGAGTTATATAAAACAGTCCAAATAAGGAAAGTAGTTCCCAGTTTAAATTATTGCAAGAATTACTTGTAATGCAACTATGCCTACCAGTAAAAGTTCATAAGTTAAAATCCTTTTACAAAAATTTGTTAGAGACCATCATGCCAAAACTTGAGGAATGCTCTTGGACAAAATCATGGTAAATTCATAATCAAGGAGCCGCAGGGTCAGCCAAGGCACATGGGAGGATTAAATAATGATCGTAAGAAATTTATGATGGAGCTTCACAAACTAGGGTATTATCAAAGAGAACCTAAGTGTAGAAAGATTAAGGAAAAGGAAAAAGCTGCCTCTTATTTAATCTTTGAATGTGGAGCATGAGTAAAACATAGGTAGATAATTTTGGAACTAAAAACTGGGGAAGATATAAAAAGCTAAAGAGGCCTAATAGACATTTTTAAAGGTGTAGACCTCAATTATTAGTATCAGCCAGGGAATAAAGCTGCACCATAAGCTACAGATGCTTTAATGCAGGATTGGGGAAGAAACGTGCCATTTATACTCTTTAAAAGGTCTTCAGATTTGTTTAGCCTTTCTCACTAAGCTAGTTACAAAATAAGAATGAATGGATTTAGCCAATACGGTTATCCTACAGTGTTGGTGTTGCCATTTCCACGGCAAGCAGGTGACAGAGGTGGAAGATATATCTGTCCGGTAAAAGTGCTGAATGAGTGCGAACGGATTTCGTGGCTCTGATGTTATAGCTCTGGCGTTGCCAACTTCCAGAGCATGCTACCGCGGAAAATACCAACATTATGCAAGAAAGCCAGCAATACTGTAATACGCAACATAAATATCAGTGGATCATTACCAGAGTTATTATTATCATAATAATTTAAAAACTTAAAGAAATCTAGCAAAAAGTGTTGGAATAGTCAACATTACGTAAGTAATCCAGCGATACTATAACACCCAAAAAAAAAACTGACGGAAAGATTAGTGGATCATTGACAGAGTTATGATTATCATTATTGTATGTTCTGATATTCTCACAGTATTATCATAATTAGTTAAAAACTTAAACAAATTTAACACAAAGTTTTGAAATAATCTTAATTTATGTCCTCCAAATTTAAGTCATATCGGTTCGAACTTGCGACCTCTTGAACGTGAGGCTGACACGCTACCATCTACGCTATCAAGGCGGGCAGTGGTGATGATGATGACATTAATAATAATAATAATAATAATAATAATAATAATAATAATAATAATAATAATAATAATAATAATAATAATAATAATAATAATAATAATAATAATAATAATAATAATAATAATAATAATAATAATAAT